>JAHIAM010003422.1:0-20683 GCA_021605205.1 Aegilops longissima | reverse complement strand
GAATGGTCGGCCGTTCTTGGACGACTCAGGGTGATCTCTGCCTCGCTTGGTGTCAGGCTCCGCTGCGAGCACGACCGCCTCCTTGCGCTTCACGTCCTTGGCCTTGGTCTTCTTTTCTTCCGCTCCTGCAGCTGGAAGCTCGAGGAGAGAGAGACGCCCCTCCTCAGCTCTTGCGCACTTGGTCGCCAGGTTGAACAGCTCCTGAGAAGTGCAGAGCTCCTCGTGGATAGCCAGCTCTTCCTTCATCTTGACGTCACGGACGCCGTCGGAGAACGCGGAGATGATGTCCTCGTCCGTGACCTTGGGGATCATGAGGCGGGTGTTGTTGAAGCGCTGGATGTACTTCTAGAGAGTCTCTCCAGGCTGTTGCTTGATGCGGCGCAGGTCACCTGCGGCCGGTGGGCGGTCGCGAGTGCCCTGGAAGTTGGCGACGGTTGTCAGCAAGATCTCGCCCTGTGAGGAGATCGAGCCATGTTGCAGGTTCAGGAGCCAAGAGCGGGCCCCATCCTTGAGAGCCATGGGAAACCAGTTCGCTATGACTTTTTCGTTGCCGTTGGCTGCTTTGATGCTCAGCTCGTAGAGCTGCAGGAACTCCGCGGGGTCCGCGGTGCCGTCTTAGCGAGGAGGCAGGTCTGGCTTGAACTTGCCTGGCCAGGCGACGCTACGCAGCTCGGGGGTGAAGGCGCGGCAGACGGCTGTGGTTGTCGGGGCCTGCTTCGGGGGTGGAGCTTGGTCTTGACGGGGTTCACGCTGCGCCGCTGCAGGCGATGTGTGGTCTTGACGAGGTGGCGCGGGGAGCGCCGGCGCAGCCTCTCGCGGCCGCGGGATTTCTTGGCAGCTTCTTTCTTCGCGCGTGCACCGGGCGTGGTGGATCACGCTGCGGAGGTGCGCACCTTGGTGCGAAGGCACCGTCTTGGGGGTGAGGCGGTGGAGGCACGCCATGAGCCCCGTCGCCCGCGGCTGGTTGAGGAGGAGGCAGGGAGTTGGACGGCGCTGGAGAGCCCCCTGCAGCACGGACGAGCTCGGCGACGCGGTCGAGCCACTCCTCGTAGACGTTGTCGACAGGGCGGTAGCGCAGAAGCTCGTTCGCCGCGATGAGTGCGGCTGGTTCCTCCATGGGAGTGTGGTGCGCGCGGGACGAAGAACCCGCAGGGGTGAGCGATGGAGTAGCGGTGCGGCCATCTTACCGCACCGAAGGATGCAGCGAGGACACCTGCTGCTCGTTCCCCGCCGGGCCGGTGGCGGCGTTGGCGACGGGTGATGGAGAGCGACGAGGTAGCCCGCCTATAGGGGCCGTCTGAGCGACGCGGGCGGAGAGGGCAGCCCGACGCTCAGCCCGAGCATGGCGAGCGTCCGCCATGGAAACGACGGAGCGACAGAGCAAAGAATCGACGGATGGGAAACTTCGGTGCACCCCTACCTGGCGTGCCAAATGTCGGATGTGGGGTTCCGGTAAACCCTTAAGGTTCGAACACTGGGGAGTGCGTGAAGTCTTTCCCTCCTACCGATCTATGCTCTAACTCACTAAGATCTTGCGGACGAACTCGATCAACTAAGGTTTATACTGGTTCGGGACACCGTTGTGGTGTAATACCCTACTCCAGTGTGGTGGTGGTGGACTGCCTCTTGGCCTGATGATAACAGTACAAGGGAAGAACAGCCTCCTGAGGTTGAGGTGTTCTTGTGTGTATGAACTTGTGGTGCACGGAGCCGATGAATTGCTTGATCGGATTGGATCAAGCTCCGATCCCCCCCCCCCCTGTGGTGGCTAGCTCTACTTATATAGGCCCTGGTCCTCTTCCCAAATGTTGAGCAGGAAGGGAGCCAACAACGGCGGGCAAATTTGGAGGAGGACAGCTAGTACAAGCTATCCTGACAAAAGTGGTCTTCGCCTGCGAAAAGGCTCTAGGGTGACGCCGTCTTGGGCTCCACGATGACCTCCGCCTTGCCGTCCTCCTGGTCTTGGTCTTGTTGCACCAATAAGGAAACCTTTGTCTGATGCCTTGGTACTCTTCGTCTGCGCTTGCCTCCTTAGCACCAAAGAGGGAATGTGGACACTGTGCGCTCTGGCGCCCGCCTGGCAATGTTCGTCATGGCTATTGTCACGAGTGCCTCATGAGGTGTGCCCCGCCTTGATATCTCCGCTCCTCTTGAGCCTTCCTGGCTAGGCTACTCCAGTGGAAGTCTTGCGTCGTCCGCCTCGCGAGGCTTGGACCCTCACGAAGGTCTTGGATGCCTTGTTGATGAAGGTGGGTCGTACGGCCCGCTGCCTAGCAACGCTGTGGGCCGCAGGAAGGCAAGTTTGGGGACCCCCGTTCCCAGAACGCCGACACACGCCAGCCACCGTGGGTGTCGATCCATCATGATGACGCTTATGATAACATTTCCATAGCATCGTCTGACCCACGGACCCATCGCGATCAGCGCCAAGTTCTTCGGGAGCGTGCCCATGAAGACGCTCGAACCACCATCGAGCGTCGTCGTGACGCACGCCACCAGTCAGATAGGCGGGTAGGGCCCACTATGGACCACCCAGCACCGGGAGGCTCCGGTGGCGTACCCTATGTGGTGGGTTGCCCAGCCTTTACCCGTGAGCTGCGGCAGTTCCAGTGGTCGTTGTCGGTGTCAAAACCGGCGGATCTCGGGTAGGGGGTCCCGAACTATGCGTCTAGGCGGATGGTAACAGGAGACAAGGGACACAATGTTTTTACCCAGGTTCGGGCCCTCTCGATGGAGGTAAAACCCTACTCCTGCTTGATTAATATTGATGATATGGGTAGTACAAGATTAGATCTACCACGAGATCGTAGAGGCTAAACCCTAGAAGCTAGCCTATGGTATGATTGTTGTTCGCCCCACGGACTAAAACCCTCCGGTTTATATAGACACCGAGAGGGATAGGGTTACACAGTAGTCGGTTACAATGGGAGGAGATCTACACATCCGTATTGCCAAGCTTGCCTTCCACGCCAAGGAAAGTCCCTTCCGGACACGGGACGAAGTCTTCAATCTTGTATCTTCATATCCAGGAGTCTGGCCAAAGGTTATAGTTCAGCTATCCAAACACCCCCTAATCCGGGACTCCCTCAGTAGCCCCCGAACCAGGCTTCAATGACAATGAGTCCGGCGCGCAGATTTGTCTTCGGCATTGCAAGGCGGGTTCTTCTCCAAATTCTGTGTACCTGTTGAATAGTGTCCGGCTCTTCATGAATATTGTGCTCCTTGGCTTCCACGCCCAATACTGGTCGTCTTCCACGTGTCAAACGAATGCGAAAAGCCAGGGTGTTTTTACTTTTACCCCCCTAGCTGCGCAAATAAGCTGCCCTATAAAAGAGACGAGGACTTAGATCCAAATCACACCATCTTCCCTTCGCGAGCATTCATCGGAGCGCATCTGACAAAAATCCATTCCATCATGACCAGTCGATGCAACTCCTCCTCTCGCCCTACGAGCCCTTAGCCTGGAGATTGGGAGAGATGTTCCGTCCCACACAGCGAGCTAGTGACGCCCCAAACCAAGGGATTTCTTCCCCCAGCCTTCATGGTCCCGGTTCGAGCCGGACTCGCCACCTATAATGGCGGAAAGCAGGCGGAGAGCGCCCCCAATCACTCCAAAGGAGAGCAGGTATGCCTTGTCCCTTACTTAATAAGAGGGCTCGGATTTCCAATTCATCCGCTTTCTCCGGGGCTCCTCGAGTTCTACGGCCTCCACTGCACCACCTTACGCCTGCCTCCATATTGCATATTGCGGGCTTCAGAGCCCTTTGCGAGCTGTTCTTGGGCCGAGGCTCATTTCATACCGTGGAAGAAGCTGTTCGCCTTGTGCCCCGCTCTCGGGAGGGGTCGATATATCAAGTGGGCTGAGCCGAACTATGGCGCATCGCCGGACCGGATATCTATCCGAACTCCAAAGAAGGCGTCCAAGACTGGCTCTACGTAATGGTTTTATATAGAAGATGTCCTCTGCCGGACCACTGCTCGATCGGCCGCCCCGAGTTCAATAATGCTCCTTTGAAGAAGCACCTAAGTTGGCGCCCACGGAGCCCTCGTAAGGAAAATGACAGGACGCCCTTACCGATGAGCCGGATAAGATTATTAGCTCATTCCGGACTGACCATGATCGGGGTCATGGCCACATGCATCATGCGGGAGGTGCAGCCGCTTCAGTATAGAGGCCACCCCATGTGGGATTTCAACGGGAGGATGATGCCACCGCCGCGGCCGTAAGGGGCCGGATCGATTGTTTGCTTTGACGAAGGCCTTGTCCGCATTGTACAAGGGAGAAGAGGAGGAGTTCCTCCACGCCAATCCACGTATGGATTTTCTATGTACGATCCTCCAAGCTGGGTAAGCGGACACTTCTTTATGCCCATCCGCTCCATATTCCCATAGTTAAGTACCTTATCTTGTGATTTCGACGCAGAATTGTGCCGGCCAGAAGGATATAAACAGCCCACCTCCACAACCCGAGGATCCAGAACGGTCCCTCGATCCGGCCTCCCAAGAGGATCCGGACATATCCGTGGAGCTGATCGATGGGGTATTTTACCAACTGAGCATCGACAATGCCTTGGTTGCCATTATGGCCGATTACCCCGGAATATTTCCAGCCTCACAGGTAATTGAGACCGAACTCCCAATACTTTAAAAATGATCCCTCCGTGCTTATCTTTGATCACCATATATCAATGGTGTTTTGCAGGGGGAGCCCTTGAGGCGGAAGGCCGAGCCTGCGGTAGCTAGCCAACAAGGAGCAGCAAGGCCTAGCAGGCTGAAAAGAAGTGCGGTCCGGATTGAGATGCTGGCGCCACGGTATGGCATGCCGCCTTATTCCCAGGTTTTATTCCCGGAAGTTATACTAACGCTCGTGCTCTCTTCGGGAAAAAGAGCGCTCGCTGGACTATATCCGGAGAGGCTGCCAATCGAGCCTCCACCAGCCAGGCTCCAAAGCCAGGTCCAGAAGCGGAGGCGAACACGAGGCATGCGTCGGACACTCCTCCGACAGAGGATGCCGACAGACTATCTGCCACCCATTCCGAGGTGGAGAGTGCCATGAATCACAGGCGTCATCGGACTGTTCTTCGTGATTCATCTTTCTCCCAAGAGGCATTGGATGCCTTCAATTCGGGAGATGCGCACCTCCGTGCCACTCAAAATGGTCTAGACAGAGCCACGGAGCAGTATGTGAAAGACATACGGTTGAGAAAATTTGATGGTTATATATACCAGTAGCCCCCGAGACTTGAAATAGTTAGAATAACTGATTTAAGGATCATTTGTTATGCAGGATCTTACAAAAAAGAATACCCAACTGTCCCAGGAGATGGAAGAGTGCAAAGCGCAACTTGAGGCTGCACTAGCCGCTGTAGGGGAGGCTAAGGAGACCCCCTCTGGTAATATACGCTTCGAAAGATAAGTATGTTGTGAAGTGCGGCGTGTGTGTAAATCTGACAATATGATTGCAGATGGCGCCGGAGCAGATCCGGACAAGCAACAACTCTTGCGCCGTTAAAGGTCAGGAGAGCGTGCTTATGAGGGTGAGGCAGAGAAGAATAATTCCAAGATGCCAACACCCAGCTGGGCGAGGAACTAAAGGATGTTCTGCCCACCGCCGGACTCCGTGAAGGAGAATCGACGGCTTCGACGCTGCATTTTTAGTAAGTGCTTGAACAAACTTCAAAAAGAGTTCGGCGAGGAAGTCGACTAACAGAGTTATGTCTGTGAGGTATGCTCAGAGGTCGCCCCGCAGAGGAAATGCCCAGTTCTACGGGTGACCTTCTTCCCGAAGTTTGCAATCTCGCGAACGAGTTCGGCAGTGATGAAGGGCGCCGCCAGTGCCTTGTGGCTATCTCTCTCCCGCCCAAGGCCTTGGAGAGCTTGCAGAGGCTTATGGGGCGCGCGCTCCGATTATGGAAGATATCGGCTCGTCGTCAAGGCGCCAGGAGGCTGGGCCATTGTGAAGACGCTGTACACGGTTATTGACCCAAACCACATGGCCGAGGTCGGACCTGTGGGGCCCGATGGGAAGGAGATCCCGTGAGCTTAGTGTACGCCAAGTAGAATTGGCTGCAAAGTATTCCCAACAGGATCAGTAAACTTGACAGCCTATTAGATGGTATTGACGAGAATTCACCCAACAAATTGACTATGTAATTGAAGATGACATGTAAAAAGCCTTCTAGCCGGATTGTAGATCGCTTTGTCATGGCGGACCTTTTCGCTTCAACCTCGGGACCCTATAGTCCGGTGTGTCCGAATACCCTCATGGTTATGTAAGAACCGCATGCATGGAGACCAGGCGTAGGGTTCATTAGTGCTTGAATAGTCAAGTGCCCAACTAGTTATGTTATATTACATGGTTAGTAAGAAACATCTTCCGTGGATAATAGTTCCGTTAGGGGTTCCTTTCCAGGAGGCATGCCTTAAAGTGCATGTCCTGACAAGCGAAAAAGCGTAAAAGCATCCGGGGCAGATAAATAAATAAGTGAGAAATCATCTTTAGTTCACCGACTAATATTCCCTTAAGAACGCTTAGCTTCGCTTCACCCACCGAGGTACACATCCGCCGACCGACAAGAATAATCGCAGAGGTGCTCCTTTACCACCTAGCTGAACAATCGGGAACGAGGGGTAAGCACAGAGCCAGCAACCTAGCTTGGCCAAAACTTAAGTCATATCGATGCATAAAAAGTGAATAAAAGGTACATGCGAAGCGCTACACATGTGTTAGGCATAAAGCTCAGACAAATAAGCTTCATAAAGAAGCCCCTGTATAATGAGCGGATAGCGCGTCAAGTGTGTGAACAATGCGCGAACGAGCCTTTAAAGGTTGTAAGAGAAAAAGAGGGAGAAGGAGAGAAATATAAGACAGCTAATGTGTAAAAAATAGACAGAGGAAGGAGACGAAGAATCCGGTGCTAGGCGTAGAATCTTCGGAGACGGGCTGTGTTCCATGGGTTCGGCTCGAGTCAGTTGTCCGATGCATCTCGCAGACGGTACGCTCCACCGGTCAGGAATTGGTCGATAATAAAGGGGCCTTCCCATTTGGGCTTGAGTTTGTCCTTTTTCTTGTCCGGCAGGCGTAGAACTAATTCGCCAACATTGTAAGTTTTGGCTCGTACTTCTCTGCTTTGATATCTTCGAGACTGTTGTTGATAGAATGCGGAACGGGCTTTGGCCACGTCACGCTCCTCCTCCAAGGCATCCAAACTGTCCTACCGATCGAGCTCGGCTTCTCTTTCTTCGTACATGCACACGCGAGGTGAGACATGAATTATGTCACAGGGAAGAACTGCCTCTGCGCCAGATACCATAAAGAATGGTGTGAACTGTGGTGCGATTCGGCGTGGTCCGCAGCCCCCGAGTACGGAGTCGAAGCCCTCTACCCAAAGGCGTGTTAGATTCCTTGAGGGACCGCACTAATCTGGGTTTGATGCCGCCATGATTAGACCATTTGCTCGCTCGACTTGACCGTTAGTTTGAGGGTGATAGATCAAGCATAGTCGAGCTTGATGCCCATGTTTTTGCACCAGAGTTTGACCTCGTCGGCTGTGAAGTTCGTGGTCGTTATCGGTGATGATGCTGTGGGGATGCCGTAATAAAGGTACGACCCTTCGATATGAAGTCTATCACGGTCCGGATTCGCCGCCTTAACGTGCTTGGCCTCTATCCATTTGGTGAATTTATCCACCATGACCAGTAGGTATTTTTGCTTGTGGGTTCCTCCTTTAAGGGTCCAACCATGTCAAGCCCCTGCACCGTGAAGGGCCAGTGATGGGTATAGTTTGAGGGGTGGGTGGCATGTGGCTTTGATTAGCAAAAGTTGGCAATCGACGATCGCTGGACTAAGTCCCGAGATCTGCCGGGCCGTCGGCCAATAGAATCCTCTACGAAGGCCTTGCTTACAAGGGCCCGGCCACGGCGTGGTGCCCGCCGAGTCCGGCATGAATTTCAGCCAAGATTCCGCCCTTCCTCTTGGAGATACACCTTTGAAGGACTCGGTGGTGCTTTTCTTATAAAGCTCTCCTCATAGACTTTATAGGCTTTAGATCGCCGCACTATGCAGCGTGCCTCGCTTTGGTCCTCGGAAGTTCCTGCCTGGTTAGGTAGGCTAGGAATGGTTCCGCCCACGGGCAATGACTACCATTATTACGTGGGCTGAAGATGTCACTGCTGGCGAGCCTCCAATTGTGTCGAGAATGTTCGTGTCGGCAAGGCTGTTGGGTCCGGCTGTTATTTCCGGACTCCTTCCCATGATACGGATGGCTTGAACAGCCTTTCTAAGAAGATATTGGGGGACGGCATCGCAGTTTGGCGCCAATGCGTGCCAAGACGCTCTGCGCACTGATTGTTTTCCGGCTATATGGTGAAATTCGAGCCCTTCAACCGAGCTGACATTTTTAGGACGGCGCTGCGATAAGCTGCCATTTTGGATCCTTGGCATCAAAGTCTCCATTTATTTGGGATATCGCGAGGTTCAATCCTCGCACCTCTACGCTGAATGCCCATGGATACCGCCATCCGGAGACCATGTAGAAGGGCCTCAGATTCGCCGCGTTGTTGGAGTCCGTATACATTATTTGGAGTACGATTGAACTGATCTCCCGTTGGGGACGCTTAACGACGCCAGCCCCTGCACCAGCCAACATTTTGGAGCCGTCGAAGTGCATGATCCAGTTGGAATATGTGTCTACTCTTTAGGGATTTCGCTTGATCCATTCGGCGATTTAAGTCGGCCAAAACTTGCGATTTAATTGTTCGCCATGGCTTATAGGTTATGTCGAACGGGAGGAGCTCAATGGCCCATTTGGCAATCCGCCCGTCGCGTCGCGGTTGTTTATAATGTCGTTAAGAGGTACTTCGAGGCTATCAAGTATCGAACACTCTTGAAAGTAGTGTCGCAGCTTCCGAGATGCCATAAACACCGCGTCACGCTATCTTTTGATAATGTGGATACCGTGACTTGCATGGAGGAGGACAAGGGGACACGTAGTAGACTGGTTTTGAAGGGAAACTTGTGTCCGTCTGCTGCTCGCTCGACAACAAGCACCGCGCTTATAACTTGATGAGTTGCCCGATGTATAATAGCATTGGTTCGCCCATGTTGGGCGCGCGCCAGACCGGGTTTGTTGCCAACATGGCTTTTATTTCATGAGTCCGGCCGTGGCGGCATCCGTCCACTCGGTGTTCGTCTTGGAGGAGGCGATAGAGGGTAATGCCTTTTCTCCCAAACGGAGATAAAGCGGCTTAAAGCCGCCACGCATCCAAATTTTTGTATTTGTTTGAGGTCCTTTGGGATATCCAATTGTGACAAAGCTCGGATCTTGGCTGGGTTTGTTTCAATTCCTCTATCGGATACAATGAAGCCCAAGAGCTTTCCGGCTGGTACGCCGAAAACGCATTTTTCCGGGTTAAGCTTGATATCATATGTTCGAAGATTATCGAATGTGAGCCTCAAGTCGTCTACTAGGGTTTCGACATGCTTGGTTTTGACGACCACATCATCTACGTATGCCTCCAATATTTTGCTAATCTGGTTTGCCAGACATGTCTGAATCATGCGCTGATATGTTCCGCCGGCGTTTTTGAGCCCGAAGGGCGTTGTGTTGAAGCGAATGGGCCGATGGGTGATAAATGCCGTTGCTATGCTTGGTCGGCTCTGCCATCTTGATTTGATGGTAGCCGAGTATCGCGCCGAGGAACCACAATGAATTGTAAACTCGCGGTAGCGCCGATAATTTGATCGATGTGGGGAGGGGAAGGAATCCTTGGGCAAGCCTTGTTGAGGTCCTTGAAATCGATGCATAGGCGCCAGGATTTGTCCTTCTTGGGTACCATCACCAGGTTTGCTAGCCAATCCGGATGTTTTATATCTCTGATGAATCCGGCCTCCAATAGTTTGGCTAGCTCCTCTCCCATGGCTTGTCTCTTAGGTTCGAGAAACGCCAAGAGCCTGTTTGATCGCTTGAATCCTTTTAGGATGTTTAGCTGTGCTCGCCACCGCATGGGATTCCTTGCATTTACGAAGGGTGCCGTGCAAAATGTCCCAATTTTCGCAGAGGAATTATCGTGGTGCGCGCTCTACATCGTGGTTTAATTGTGCCCCAATGGAGGCCGTTTTTGTAGGGTCCGTTGGGTGGACTTGGAATTTGACTATTTTGTCTCGCTGGTTTAAAGGAGGTGGACTTGGATCTTTTATCGAGTATCACATCGTCCCTGTTCACCGTGGAGCGCAGCAGTCAGTTCCTCGGCCGCTAGGGCTTCGGATAGTGCCTCAAGGGCTAGTGCGGCTGTCTTATTTTCGGCGCGGAGTGCTATGTCCGCGTCGCTAGGAAGAGTGATGATTCCGTTGGGCCCGGGCATTTGGAGCTTCATGTACCCGTAATGGGGTATGGCTTGAAAAATTGTGAATGCCTCTCGCCCTAATAGAGTGTGGTATCCCTTGCTGAACGGGGCCACTTGGAACGTGACCTCCTCGAACCTGTAATTATCCGGCGTGTAACACCACATCCAAAGGTGATTTTCCTGTAGCACGCTTCCCGATCGGGATTATTCCTCTAAAGGTTGTGCTGCTTCGCTCAATGCGGCTCCGATCTATTTCCATTTTTCAAGGGTTTCCTCATAAATGAGGTTCAATCTGCTGTCACCGTCCATGAGTACCTTGGTAAGGCGAAAGCAAATCCACTATTGGACCGAGGACCAATGCTGCTGGTGCTCGGGCTGTTTGAATTTAGGTTCGCCACCGCATTAAAGGTAATGGCCGTGTTACCCATGGGTTTATTGTTGCTACTTGGTAGACTTGACAAGGCTGCATGAGTGTTCGTTTTAGCATATTGTTTGATGCAAAAGTCTCAAGACCGCAATCGCTTGGTATCCTTGGGCTGGTGCTCTGTGGATGTCAAGAAGCTCGCCGCTTTTGGCCACTTAGCCGAGTATCCAACATACTCTAAGGCTATGAGTTGGTGTCGCACCCTCCATACTATGAATTTTACAGGTCCGTTGAGCCATCCCTCGAAGACGCTTCCATGCCCCGTAGGGGTTTTTTTTTTGGTGTTTAACCCGGTGACCGGTGATGATGCACCCTTTTATTTCGGATCGGGGTTTGTATTCGGGGCGGATTGTCCCAAAATCTAACTTTGGTTTTCAGCGCTTTCCATCACACAAGACTTTCGCATTATGGACGCCAAGTCAGCAAAGCGTGTAATTTCACTACGACCTTTGACGTTGAGGATTCCCTTGTCCGTGCAATTATTGCGTAAGAATGAAATTGTGTCTTCCTCACGGCAGTCCTTTATCCTGCTCATAACTGTGGAGGAATCGCCCAAGAATGATGTATCGCTTCCTGGGCTCTTGCCTAATTTTGGATAGATCGCCTATGTTCGGGTGGGTGGGTGGAGTTAGATCTGAGACCCCACCCAATCTGAGGCTCAAGGGCCAAGGAGTTTCCGAACTCGGCAACCTGGATTCTTGGATGTTGTCCAATGAATCTAGCCTGTTACTGATTCTAAGTTCAGGTCTTGAGTGTCGCCCTTCCTCCGCGGGTATCCGGCTTGAGAGATCGGGATACGGACACGCTTAGTCCTTAAGATAGATGAAGGGTCTTCGCATTGTTCCTCCACCACATCAACGTGATGGGTGACCGGGAGAGTTAATCTCTCGGATCGGGTTTAGCCCAATCTGATCGTAGTCCAGAGCGACTCCTGTGCGGCGATGCGATCCAAGAGCTCGCTTAAAGAAGAGAGCTCCATCGGATCTAACTGCTTCGGCGAGTTCCGAGTTGACGTGAAGATTGCTTTTGATGACCCGAGAAGTCATCGTCGGCGTATGCTGACTTAACAGCGGTCATGAGAAACCGCCTAGCCGGAGAGTATGGCCGATCCAAAGCTCCTTTAGCAATGAGCTGTCTTTAAAGACGGGATGAGGCATCCTTCACGATGGCGGCAAGACAGCGGAACTCTCAATGAAAGCACCAATGTCGGTGTCAAACCAAGGGATCTCGGTAGGGGGTCCCAACTGCAAGCGCCTAGACGGATGGTAACAGGAGACAAGGGACACGATGTTTTACCCAGTGTTCGCCCTCTCGATGGAGGTAAAACCCTACTCCTGCTTGATTAATATTGATGATATGGGTAGTACAAGAGTAGATCTACCACGAGATCGTGAGAGGCTAAACCCTAGAAGCTAGCTTATGGTATGATTGTTGTTCGTCCTACGGACTAAAACCCTCCGGTTTATATAGACACCGGAGAGGGCTAGGGTTACACAGAGTCGGTTACAATGGGAGGAGATCTACATATCCGTATTGCCAAGCTTGCCTTCCACGCCAAGGAAAGTCCCATCCGGACACGGGACGAAGTCTTCAATCTTGTATCTTCATAGTCCAGGAGTCCGGACAAAGGTTATAGTTCGGCTATCCGAACACCCCCTAATCCGGGACTCGCTCAGTCGTCCCACCGCACGTTCAAGCCCGACGTCAAGAAAGTACAACGGCAAGACCCACCTGTCGGAGTTCCTCAGCATCTACACCATTGCGATGCAAGCCGCTGGAGCTCGAGACGACAAGGTGCTTGCCAATTACTTCCCGTTGGCACTAAAACCCAACCTCATGTCATGGTTGATGCACTTGCCGGCAGATTCCATTTCTTCTTGGTCGGACCTGTGTCATGAATTCATTGGTGCCTTCACTGGAGGCCACCAAGCTCATGGCCAGGCAAGCGAATTGCATATCATTCCCCAGAAGGAAGGTAAAAACATGCGCAAGTACATACAGAGATCCAGCCGGGTGCAAAACAACATCCCAGATGTTCATCCCGCCGCCGTGATCAGCGCATTCCATCAGAATGTGCGCAACCACAAGATACGTGAAGAGCTGGCGATGAACAAGGTCAAGGATGTGGAGGAACTCTATGTTCTGGCCGATAGATGCGCTCGGGCTGAAGAGGTAAGGAAGTACCCCGACGAGGACGCCGGTGCGGAAACCAACTCTACAGATGAAGACACCGCTGCCCCGACGAAGAAGGGACGACGTTGTAATAGGAAGCGCAAGGGCAAGACCATGCTTGCTGTCGAGGGATCCGACGACACCGACGCTGCCAAGAAGGCCAAGGCGCATTTACGACCGGCAAGGAGATTGCCGGTGCGCCGCTGTCGCGCCAAGGCGGCAAACCGACAAGCCAGGAGGCTCCGACAAGCAGTACTGCAAGATCAACCGCACCAAGGGCCACGACCTCCAGAACTGCCGACAAGTTGAGCTGCTTGCTGAAAAGCAAAGAGCCGAGTATGAGAGGCGGGACAAGGAGAAGGGTCAGGATGGTGCCGAAGGATCCGGCAAGAAGTGTGGCGGCCAAGGAGGCCGCCGTGGCAAGGATAACCAGCAAGAGAGGCCCGCTCGGGGCCATGACAAGAAGCAGGAAGACGATGATCATGACGAGGACAACGAGTCTGATGAGCATGAGTTCCAGAAAGCTACGGAGGCCATGTGCATCGATGGTGGGGCCTCGCTGCATACCTCTCACCGCCAGCTCAAGCAGTGGGCGCGTGAGATCACAGCGACGGAGCCGTTACTCGACGCTCAGAAGCCACTGAAGTGGTCCAGCATGCCTATCATCTTTGACACCGAGGACCACCCTGATCGCACAACTGCGGCCGGGTGTCTGCCGTCGTTGGTTTCACCAATGATACGCAACCTCAAGGTGACAAATATGCTAGTTGAGGGCGGAGCCAGTCTGAACTTGATCTCGCCCGTTGTGATCAAAAGGCTGCAGATTCCTGATGGAGACCTCGAGGAGACGGGCACGTTTCAAGGGGACAACCCGGGAAGGAGTCAGCCGAAGGGTAAGGTCACGCTGCCTGTGACGTTTGGAGGCGAGTTGAGCTACAGGACGGAGAGGATTGTCTTTGATGTAGCCGAGATCCCATTGCCCTACAACGGGATCCTCGGTCGCCCGGCACTAGCCAAGTTCATGGTGGCGTCGCATTACGCCTACAACACACTAAAGATGCCTGGGCCGATGACCATCATCACCGTCCCCTCCGACAAGAAGGATGCGCTGATCTGCGTCGACCAACTCTACTGGGAAGCAGTGGCAGCAACTGCCGCCAAGGCACTTGCTCCCCGCCACCGAAGCTCCGGAGGGAAGAAGACCGGCAAGACCTCTCGCACCCACTCCGGCAAGCGCACCTCTTCGGAGTGTTGTGCTCCCGTCGAGGACGTGCTATAGAGCTCCACCGGCAAGAGCAAGAAATCCAGGGCTGCACCACCAGAGACCAAGAAGGTGTTCGTCAAGGAGGACGGCACGGGAGGGGCTTTCACCATAAGCTCCTCCCTTGACAGCAAATAGGAAAGCGCGCTCGTCACCTTCCTGTGGGCGAATGTCGATGTGTTTGCGTGGCAAGCATCCGACATCCCCGGCGTTCCCAGGGAGGTGATTGAGCACCACCTTGTTGTATGTCCTCATGCGCGACTCATCAAGCAGAAGGTCAGGAAGCAAGCTTTGGAAAGATAGGAATTCATCATAGAGGAGATCGGGAAGTTGGAAGCGGCAGGCTTGGTGAGAGGAGTACTCCATCCGACGTGGTTGGCCAATCCGGTGGTGGTGCGCAAGGCAAATGGGAAGTGGAGGTTGTGTATTGATTACACAGATATCAATAAGGCATGTCCAAAGGACCCTTTCTCGTTGCCACGCATTGACCAGATTGTTGACTCCACGGCCGGGTGCGACTTGTTATCATTCCTCGACGCCTACTCAGGATACCACCAGATCTTCATGACGAGAGAAGATGAAGAGGAGACAGCATTCATCAACCCATGCGATACATATTGCTTTTTGCGAATGCCTTTCGGGTTGAAGAGTGCTGGCTCGACGTTTGCAAGAGCGGTCCAAATTGGTTTTGAGCCCCAGCTACATATAAATATGGAAGCTTATATGGATGACATAGTGGTCAAAACCAAGGACAGGGCAACACTTGTACAGGATTTAGAAGAGACGTTTGCAAATCTGCGCAAGATCAACCTCAAGTTGAACCCTGAGAAGTGTGTCTTTGGCGTTCCGTCCGGCAAACTTCTCGGGTTCTTTGTGTCACAGCGCGAGATCGAGGTGAACCCAGACAAGATCAAGGCCATTGAGCAAATTGAGGCACCTAAGTGGATCAAGGATGTACGCCAGCTCACTGGCTGCGTTGCCACCATGAGCAGGTTCATTTCCAAGTCTGCCGAGCGTTCCCTCCCCTTTTTCAAAATCTTGAGGAAACGGGCCCAATGGAGTGGACCCCAGAGGCCAAAGCAGCCCTGCAGGATTTGAAGAAATACCTCTCCTCTACACCAATACTGGTTGCGCCTAAACCGCAAGAGCCGTTGCTGCTGTATCTTGCGGCAACAAATCAGTGGTCACCACGCTTAGTGGCATGAGGGAGGTCGATGAAGAGGCGGCAACAGCGAGGACCGCGGATGGCGAACTGACCTTCACGGCAGGCTCTGGTGTCAAGGCAAGGCCCCAACAGAGTCCGGACGCCATCGGGATGGGGCCGTGCAACCAAATGAAGTGGTGCGAAAGAAGATGATGCAGCACCGGTTTACTTTGTCGCCTCTTGTGGGGGCTAGGTCAAGGTACTCCGCAGTAAAATTGCTCTTCGACCTCCTTATGGCCTCGAGGAAGCTCCGCCATTACTTCCAAGCCCACGAAATCACCGTCGCCACCCGCCTCCCATTGCAACGGATAATCGTGATAACCCGACGCGACGGGAGGATCGTGGAGGGGCTTTGGAACCGCCGAGCTTTGGTCCTAAGTTTGAAAGTACTTGCAATCCAGCAGCGTAGTCTTGGCAGAGTTCATTGCTGAATAGACCTCAACGCCCGACGAAGAGATCCAGGAGACCACTCTCCCCAGCAAGGAAGCAAGTCGCAATTGGATTATGTACTTTGACGGGGCTTTCTCGCCGGAAGGCACTAGTGCTGGTGTGCTACTCGTTGCGCCCACCGGAGAGCACCTCAAGTATGTAGTCCAGATGCACTTTCCCAGGGAGATGTCAACAAACAACACTGCTGAGTACGAGGGGTTGCTTGCCGGTCTCAGGATCGCGGCAGACCTCGGGATCAAGAAGCTTATCATCAGGGGTGATTCACAACTCGTCGTCAAGCAAGTTAACAAAGATTATCAAAGCCCGTTGATGGAGGCCTACGTGAATGAGGTGAGGAAGCTGGAGGAGCATTTTGACGGTATACAGGCGGAGCATGTTCCCCGAGCGGAGAACGACACCACCGATTACTTGTCGAAGCGTGCCGCACTCAAACTACCTGTGGAGCCAGGTACTTTTGTGCTTCAGTCAACTCAACCATCCGTTGAACCATCGACAGAGCAGGAAATCAGGCCCCGGCAAGTACTTTCTCGCCGAGCTCCCAGGAGCCGCCGGCAAGGGTGTTGCCGTGGATGCCGAGCCTGCCACGGGGCGACAAACTCCGGCAGGGCGTCAAACCCCAGCTGTAGAGACAGCCGCTACCATGGCAGAGGAAATGCTTTTGGTCCTTGCCGTCGAGCCCCAGGCTCCGGCATGGGAACAAGATACCGCCCCGATTCCTCCAAACAGGGAACTCCCGAGGAGCAGGAAGAAGGAGAAGTAGCCTGCCGGTTCGCTATGTATCGCTTCGTCGACGCACGCCCCGCATGTAAAAAGACCGAACGTGTGAAATTGAAGTGCATTCCCGGGAGGAAGGACTGGGCTGTTGGCAGAGATACACAAGGCATATGTGGTTCGTGACATAGAATCGAGGGCCCTGCTTGCAAGGCATTCCTAAGAAGGTTTCTTCCGCTCACTGCCTCCGTGATGCAACGGCACTAGTAACCAAGTGTGAAGCGTGTCGGTTCCATTCAAGAAGCTTCATCAACTAGCTCAAGCCCTTCAAACAATTCCTCTCTCCGGCCATTTTCGTCCGGGGCTCGACATCTGGGCCTTTTCCCCGTGACCGTCGGGGTTTTAGTACTTGTACGCTGTAATCGATAAGTTCACAAAGTGGCCAGAGGTGGAAGCGGTGAGGAAAGTGACAGCCGATCCACCGTCCAAGTTCTTCAAGGGGCTAGTCCGCTGCTTTTGGTGTGCCAAACAGAGTCATCACCGACAACGCACGCAGTTCACAAGCCACACCTTCATGCAATACATCCAAGACCTCGCAGAAGGTTCTGCTTGCCTGTGGTGCACCCACGAGCAACGCCAGCGGAGAGGGCAAATGCTGAAGCATCGCGAGGCTCGAGGACAAAGACTTTTGACAAAGCTGCACAAGAGCGAAGGCGCTGATTGATGAGTTGCCGGCGGTTCTTTGGTCAATCAGAATGACGCCAAATCGAGCCACCGGCCAGACACCCTTTGCCATAGTATACGGGGCAGAAGCAATTCTCCCCACGGAACTCACATACAGGTCACCTCGAGTGCTCTCTTATGACGAGCTTGAGCAAGAGAAATTGCGGCAAGATGACACAACACTCCTTGAGGAAGATCGTCTTCAAGCGGGTCGTGTCGAGCAGCTGCTACTGAAAGAAGCCTTGCGCCGCTATCATAGCCGCAAGGTTCATGCCCGAAGCTTTAAGGAAGGCGACCTTGTTCTTCGGCGTGTTCAATCGGCCAAGAATTCCAACAAGTTGACGCCGAAGTGGGAAGGCCCTTATCGGGTAATATGAGTCACTGTGCCCGCGCAGTCCTTCCGAGACTTAAGATGCTATTCCAGTGAGCAACTCTGTACATTGAACATCTTCGCAAGTTTTATCCATAAGGCGTGGTTGTCGGCCCCGGCAACCACCTTTTGTACAAGCCTTGCCAGAAGGCATGTAACCTTCAGACAAAGCCAAAGCAGACTCGAGCATAACAATGAAGGTCATGCCTAAGTTTTAGCATGCATGCTAGGTTAAGTCTCTCCTGTTAGGGTTGATAGTGCTTAGTGGCTACTAACCCTCAGCATAAAGGTCGAGTGTGCGCTCTCATCCCTTTCCGCCCTCTTTGGTTCAGAGGGTACATGGACGCTTTCGCCGAGTTGTTTGGAAGAAAGAGAACAAGCCGATTCTGCCCCGGCAAGCCAAGGTTGCCGGGGTTACGATTACAAGAATCCAACCACGCAAGCCAAGGCTACCGAGGGCTGATTAAGATAAGTCTTCTATCCCCTATTGTGCATTCCGCATGAAGTTGGGACGATGAAACCTCGTTTATTCCTAGGCCACCGTGGTCCCTTTTTTCCTATACCCAAGAACTATTCCATGGGTCGAATCGTCGAGTCGCGGTGACTACATTAAATAAACGGAAGGGTTTAATCATTTCCGCCTCGCTCCGCCAAGAGCCGAATGGTCGAATGAAGTAAGGATTCGCAAGGCCTGCTACTAAAGCTATAATGTTTATCTTAAAATAACAAGGATTCACTCCTTTGGCATGGGCCTCAATACCACATTAAAGAACCCTGCAAGCACCCTTTTTCATTAAAAAACATCCCATGGGTGTGCACAGCTCATACGGAATGAAAACATGAGCAAGGGATTACAAGTTTCAAATTTAATAAGTGCCCGCAGGCTTTACAAACTAAAAGAGATAAGATGCCCCGTGAATCCTTTTCTTGTCCCTTGTAACACCCGGATTTAACTTTCCATATTTGTAACTCCAACTCTTGCCATTTTCGCATTTTGATATGATATTCCTCCGTGGTTGGGTTTTCCTTCTTTTTGCATTTTGTTCATGTCATGCATTTCATATCATGTCATCATGTGCATCGTGATTGCATACGTGTTCGCCTCATGATTCCAGCATTTTCCCCGTTGTCCGCTTTTGCAATCCGCAATCCTATGTCCCCCTGGCCCCTTTTTACGCTTTTTCCGTGAGCGGTACTAAACTTTCTCGAATGGACCGAGGTTTGTCAAGTGGCTCTTGGTATACCACCGTAGACCACCGTCAAGTTTCGGTCATTTGAGCTCTGCTTGGTACTCCAACGGTTAACCGTGACTCTCAGAAAGGCCTTTTAAGTTGCAGCCCAACACCCTTTCAAACAGCCCGATAACCCATCTAAGTCACTTCCATGTTCTCCGACGCTCGATCACGATCGCTTGAGCGAAAACTGACTCCATTTGAGCTTCCTAGCCCTTCTACCTATAAAACAACCTCCTTCGAATCCCGGTCAATTTCAGCAAACCTTAGCCCCGCCTCCCCCCACGGCCGGACGTGAAATTGATCTGGCTGGACATCGCCCGCCGGCCTGCCATTACCGCCAACCGAGCCCACACACCTGGCGCACAGGCTGGGCTGGCCCACAGGTTTGCTGCGCCTGTCATGGCTGTGACACTGTCAGCCATTGGGCTTGCCACCACATGCCACAGAATCTTAAGATCACTGCGCTGTCCGCTGGCCACACATGACCAGATCACTGACGCCGACGTGGCTTCTTTCGGCCGGCTGCTGCTGCCGTCATTGCCACGCCTGACCACGGCCTTCCTGCCGGCCTGTCCTCCTCCGCCCGCTGCCGAGTCCAGAGTTCGCCAAGCGAAGTTGAGCCATGCTACCGATCCGAGATCCACCGCCCGTTGACTTTCTCCAAATCGCCTGTTTTAATTGTGGATAATTTGTTGCATTTTCATCGTACATAACTTTGCACCTGTAGTCTGCTTTCGCAGTGTAATATGTCAAATGTTCGTGTCAAGAGTAGATCATTTCATCATTGCATCATTTTCATTTGAACTCATCTTGATGCCAGAAATGCTGTTAGAAGAAGGCTATGTGATGTTAGTTTCGCTTTCATATGTAACATGCACTTTTGTCATTTTGCCATGATTGATGTGTGCACCCTATGATCTTGAGTCCTACATGTGTTTTGTAATATGCCATGCCATCTTTCCAGGGGTGTATGCCATGTATTTTTGTGATCTCTGTGGTGACTAGCACAAGCATGCAAACTAGGCTTCATGATGTTGCTGATTTCAACCATGTTTTGTCGATATTTTTATGCCATGTTAACTTGATTCTACCGAGAGATCCATGCATATTTTGAGATACTTCAGAAGGATGTTTTGAACATATGGTTATGTTTCATCCATCCATGCTCTTTTTGCAATTATGGAGTACCATAGCTTGAGTCAATCGAGCCTCTTCTCGCTATAAAATGTTTCCTCGCATTGTTTACATGTTATTCAATTTTGCCAAGGTTGTTGTAGTTGATCCGTATGCTATGAAGTTGTTCTTGCCATGTATAGCTTCTATGCCATGTCTTCTTGATGTATGTATGCTTAGTTTATCATGAAAGGCTCAGAGTGAGTGCTTTGAGCTCTTAAACATGCCTACTTGTCATCTGCTTTTGACATGCCCGTTGTTCAATCAAGAATCTAAACTTGCTATATCGACATGGGTGTTATTATATTTTCCGATCCTTTTTGGCTCATGGTCAAGAAGGGACTTTTGTTCTATGATTCGAGTAGATTCATGCCATGCCTTGTTTTTCTATATAAGTTCCTGTAGCATGCTGATTTATTGCTCAACATTGCTACCGGTGCTGATTTTGCCATGTTCGAATTTCACCAAGTCTCGTGAAGCTGATTTGTTTTGCACTTTGTCATGCTTGTTTGGATCTGTTATGTTGTGAATTAGCCGTAGCTCGTTGTTCATCTTTTGTCACATCTTGAGTAGATCACTGCCATATGCTTTTCTGGTACGCTTGGGTGCAGTAGCT
>JAHIAM010003421.1:0-22694 GCA_021605205.1 Aegilops longissima | reverse complement strand
CAATTTCAAACAGATAAATACATCTCACTATATTTGTAAAAATACCCGGGGACTTATAAACGCCATTGCCTCAATATATATTTTTCCGTGTTTATACGGTCACTAGCTCACCCCGACCGAGATGTGTGTGCATGCCGAGGTTGAGCACTTGAGCGTGACCAGTGTGTTCCGCCATGTGCTCGACATGCATGCATTAGGCGTCCCTTTTTTAAGGCCCATGTGGGTGACTTTGCATACACTAGGGGAGTACGGGGCCACAATTAGCAACAAATCACACAAGAAGTTAGTTTGGAAGAAGCAACCATCATTTCACTTTGAATGACACGACGCAATATAAAAATGGTTGATATGGAGAGAAAAAGAAAACCACTATAAACACTAGAGGAGCCTGTACAAGGCTTGCTTAGGTTCTCTTCACAAGCATAGAACGACGGGCCGATCCCCAGCTGGGGAAGGGAAAATGTTCGGAGACGCGGCGACATCGCAGGGAGAAACCACACCTGGCCCCAATGGGTCATCTGTATCCGATGCCACCCCAACCGCCTTCTAGCTACAACCCGGTCCTGTTAGTCCATCTTCTTTGGAGCCGTTTGCTCCACTCCGAGCTCCATCTCCATGTCGATCTTTCTACTTCTACCGCTTCTACTTGTGATGAGTTTATGTCTCATGAACTAGTGCCGATTATTATTCTAATCACACTTCTTCAATATCTTGCCATCGTGGATGCTCAGTCGATTTTAGTGGAACCGCAAAAAGCATCGTATGATTCGAGGGTGCCACCGCCTTTCCTTCGATAGGTTCTACCTGGCCAGGAAATTAAATCATGTTTAGGGTTTAGGGTTTAAGATAGTGACCCCATCAAGTAGTTTTTCTTTCAGACACGCCTCACAACTTTTTTCTTTAGTTGTGAAGTAAATATTGGCTATGATCTTGAATTTGAGATGCATCAACATGCGGTTTTTTTTGTATTTGATGGAATGTTGTAACGGGCAACCTTGAATAGGAATGAAAATGAGGGAAAGTTTCCGCTTTCCAGAAAAATGGAAACGGAGAGAAACCAAATTTTGTTTCGGGATCGCGCCATCGAGCAAAACCAACGCTTAAATCACGCCCGTCGTTCGTGTCTCACCTTCCGGGCTCGACACAGGTCGCCCATGCCACCACCGCAAACCGAGTATAGATAACTTTCCCCCGCTTGTCGATGGATCGCGCCATGGAGTACTAGCACCACCGAAGAGATTGACGAGTTGGGGAGGACAGCAGCAAGCACGGACTCAAGAAATTTTTACATGCATGTTGTAGCCCTTTATTGCACTTTTGAACCGAGCAGCCGATGCACCAAGCGCCGGCGACGCCGACCGACGCTCCGCTCAATGCCGGCGCTAATGAAAGGTCGCTCGCCCGGCCGGCATGAATGCGGATCGACTGCCGGGAAGCACGCGGTGATGAAGAGGGTTCTTTGGTGCCGCCGTGGCGGTCCCGACGCAGAAACAAGAGATGTTACGTTTATTGTTGCATATAAATTAAAACGTAAATAATGTGCGGACAAATATGATTGAGATGGAGATGGAGATGAAATGAATTTAGTAAACATGGATATGCATGTTATGTCTATGTGTTATGCCCATTTACTCGCACCGGGGGCGTTTTTTATCGGTTTTCTTTCGAGAAAATCAGTTTGTCTAATTCACATCTAGATGTTATTTAAGGATATCACATCTAAGCTCCAAAGTATATAATGTAGCAACAGAAACAAAAAACTAGGAAAAAATAGACCAAACAGAGGGAATCAACTTAGATGTGACATAACTATGTCACATCTAGATGTGTCCAGATGATTTTAAAAATTGTCCGCCAGTTTTGTTTTTTTTTCAGAACGCCGACTTTTAAAACCATCATGGAGAGATTTTTTACCCATTATACCTCTTGTTTGATAGAGTTTTCCCTCGCCTCTCACCCTCCATATCAAAACAAGATGAATGTCCACCTATCTCTTCTCACCGTGGTCACAGATCCGCCAATCCCCCCAAGGGAGGTGAGGAGGTGCAGTTGCGTTGCGCCGGCGATGGAGGAAGCCGAAAGACGGCCCTCTTTCGGGCGCCGGAGGATTTAAAATCCTCCCCGCCCTTGTTCGCCCGCCTTGTGGGCAGATCCCACCCCCGCCTAAACGACATCTCCCACCTGGGTATAACTTTTGATGGTCCAGCTCCCTGTGTCGCCAAGGCGGGTTTTTTCTATGCGACACTCCCCACTCCCCATGCATAGTAGCTAGGGTTCGGGTTGGTCCAACATCACCTACTTGTACTATTATAGAGGAAATGCCACCAAAAAGTTGTCCGATTTATGCCCTTTGGAGGTATACATGTTGTTTCAAAAGTACATGGTTTGGCTCATTGCATATGGTGGTAGTACTATCACCGTTAAATGAAGAAATGCTTTTTTTTCGGTATCCTGTTTAGTTCCATCAAGATAATTATGATGCTTCGTTGTTGGTGTACTTTTCATTAATTTTATTGACAATTGAGATGTCATAACCTTTTTATATTTTTGGAAACAGCATGCGGTTCCATACCCGGATGTCTTCTCAATTTTAGTGGAACTGCACAAAATTGATGGCCATTGTTGTTCCCCATGCCCTCTGCCACGGGTTCTTCCTTCCCGAGCTTGATTAATGAAAGAAAACCAAAGGAGGATTTGTCGAACTTCATAGGTGCCTCACCCAAACTTGATAAATGGATGATGCAATACCATGATGACCTATCGATGCTCATGGTTGCGCCCGGTGAAGCTGATCGATTTTCAATGAAAACAAGTTGTCTTCCATCGGTTTTTTGCTTGTTACGCAAAAGATGATATCCTTCGCGGGCACCTTGGTTGCGGAGACGCAAGCCTTTCACGTTGGTGCAATTTTATCACACAATTGGCTATGAACCAAATGTTTCTCAAGAAGGATCGACGCTGGTACTAAGAGGATAAGTTTTGTATTGTTTCTAAGCCTTCTCACAACTTTGTCTCCAGCCCCTTAATTTTATTTGTCCAGCTATTAACTTTGATTTAAAAATGGTGGGACTAAAACCCATGGACGAGTAGCCTCCATTTTTATTTATCGATATTAGATTTGACAAGTCAAACTTTGTAATACTCTCAAACCTTTCCAATAATTGAAATTAAATTTTTTATTTGTACACACTCCACCTTTCGATAATTTGCATGTGGGTTGTTCACTTAAGGGAGGGTGTACCACACGTGAAGGATAGGGTGACCAGACGGTGGATCTTAGTTCATCGGAAGTAGTACTAGTTTTTTCACGACATTAAATAAAGAGTTTCGTTTCAACTTACACAATTTAAAACGATTTTTGGAGAGAATAAGAAACCACTCCACTATATATTAGTCGAACACGAGAGTACTATATGGACGCAGCTTCATTGATTAGTGCACCTGCTTTTGGATTTATGACAGGGGGCCCAAATGTTGGCTCACCCATACGCCAAAAAAGTGCAAGGGGAGCTCAGCCATACCAATGTAATTATATAAGCGGAGCCTCAACACTTGTTCGCTGGGTTTACTTCCACACGCCAGAACCATATATGTTACACCCGGGAGGCTCGCTCATTTGCTAGGGTTTGCTATATTCATAGTCTCACCCTCTTCACCAGATTTAAACAAGACTCGTTGGCCTTTGTCTCTCTCCCCCACAGGGTGAAGGAGCGCCGATCCCGTCAGACCGGAAGGGGAGGAGGGGCAGCTCACTTATCGCCGTGAGGGAGGCAATCCACCGTCCGCTGTTTTCTTTCACCGCCTGGGGAGGGCCACCATTTTCTTCCGCCCGACGTAGTGGGGATCCGCCTCCCGCACGCTTGCCACATCCCGAAACAAGGTTTTTTTGAAACCGCTGCTTAGCTGCATGTGGATCTTTTTTTCATATGTTTAATCTAGGTCTTGGTTCAAAGAGGAAAGAAGGGTGCGTGGGCTGGAGCAAGAATCTAGGACGGGTTCAATGAGGAAAGGGGGAAAGTAGTATAGACTGCTATCCACCCTTTAGGTGGTAAGGGGGGGTAACCAAGACACAATCTGAAGGAACCGATTCTTTGTTGAAAAGGGAAGAAATTTGGGTAGTTTGCAGGACTAGATTTGCCGCCTCACATAGGAAGAAGGTTCAAAGAGAACAAATATGGGACCACGATATACTGCTTTACATACTCGTGATCACCCATTTATACGGGAAATGGTGCTGGTATGTCCCATAAACTATTTTGCCGTTGTTAATCTAAGAATGCCCCGAAATTGAAAATGCCACCGTTAAAAGTAAATTCATTTTAACGAATTTTTTCAAGAGAATGTCTCTTAATATGAATCAATGCAACCGCTTTTAGAAATGCTACCCCTACTTTGTTTTCCATCCAAGATAAGTTAGATGCTTTTTTCCACCGCTTGTTTCATCTCCTTTATCGGCAAGTAATTGTTTTTTTTTCAAAAAACAGGGTATCGATTCAACTTGTTGCTATTATTATTTTGCTTCCTACTCAAACACTTTGTTTTGAGGTGTTTTTGGGTTCAACTTGAATGTCACACCGGTGACTTTGCTTAATTTTGTGGAATGCAAAAAGGAGATCAGATTTGTTTCCCCGTGGGAAGTTGTTTCAAATTTGGTCTCAACCAATGATGTAGTGTGCTTTGAGATGTTGTGCTACTTGTTTTGGTATGTTTTAAATAAATGTTGAATTGAAGCTATTGTATTGCTGTCTTTTCCCATTAAGTAGTGAACAAAAATGGGACCAACCTGCAATGATGCTTGTTGCTTTTACAACAAATTCAGCATCACCCCTTTATAAGCCAGAATTGATGCCACTTCGTAATTAAATAATCTTATTTCAAAACTGCAACACTTGTTAGGGATTCGGATTACCATTTTTGGCATGTTTCATCCTCCTTTATTAGCCAAGAATTGATTCTTTTTTCCTCGCTTAAAAAAGGATATCTATTCAACTTGTTTATTTGCATTTTGCTTCGCCACGGAAACACTTTGCTTGTTTAGTGCAACCGCACAAACGAGATTGGATTTCCTATTCGTGTTGGCAGATTCATTTTATCTTGTCCGCCCCATGAAAGGTCAGATAGGCCTTATCCACATGATTGTGCGGGCTTTTGAGATGTTGTGCTACTTGTTTGGTACTGTTAAATAAATGTTGAATTGAAGTATTGTATTGCTGTTTTTCCCATTAAGTAGTGAACAAAAATGGGACCAACCGATATGATGCTTGTTGCTTTGTTACAAAAACTCACATCACCCCCTTTATAAGTAGATGGAAGCACATACCGTTGTTGCCACCTCCCTGAACTGTTTATTTTGTTAATCTAATGCCTGGTAAAATTAAGCAATGCCATCAATTAATTAACTACGAATCTTAGTTCAAAACCAACACTTGTTAGGAATGGTACTATCCCCGCTTTGTAGTTTTTCACGTTTAACCAAGGTATTGTTAAGATATGTCTCGTTAAATGAATCAGCTTGCATTGTTTTAGGAATGGTACTTTTCTGTTGTGTTCTTTATACATGTTGAAACAAGCATTGTTAAGATAATGTCTCACAATATGAATGAATCACAACGATGGAGAATTGCTACTCCCGCTTTTTTCCCATTAAGATAAAGTAGATCAAGAGATGTTTTTCCGAGTACAAGTCATCAACCGTTATTTCTCGAATTTTTCCCTTATACCTATTGTTGCTTGGGATATCAAAATTAAGCTTGGTTTTATTCCGACTTTGATTTTAGTTGAATTGCAAAAGGAGCCAGTGTCCAAGGCAAACCGCAATGGGTCCATGGTCGCCCACTTTGCGTAAAGAAGCGCCACGCTTTGCACATTACGTATGAATGACCAGAAGTTTACAAGTATTATTAGACACCGTGACATGACTAGTCCCAGAACCATTGGCAATTTAACAACCGGGAGTGCCCCGGGCAAAAAGTGCCCAACAAGTACAAGAAGCTACGACAGACTCCATGATCATAGGCATTACATATTTTGAATGGGAAAAGCTTGTCAAAGTTTAACCTTGATGTTAGCAAGAAGACGTTAGTTTAATATATTGGAATTGGAAAACCTTGTCAAAATTTGCTCATTGATGTTAGCCAAGACATGCATTTGATATTTTTGAGGGACGCCTTGCGGAGCAAACCCGAGTGTTTTTTCCTATTCCTATGTTCAGTTTAGAAGTAAAAGTTACTCCGAGATATTCCTGTTAAGAGTTTGTTCATATTGTCTATGTAATGCCGGCCTTGTGTTTGATTGCAAAGTTGAGCTTGAATGTTGTATGCCATCACAGCTGTTCACCATGCCTCCCGAGAATAATGCTTCATATTTTTTTGCATGTCGATCTAATGCCTGATTTGCTTGTTAAGAAGATCATCCTCTTCCGTTTTTCCGGATAAGAAGTTCATCCTGATGTTTCATTCATAGATATAAGAAAGGCGGGTAGGTTAGACGTGAAACCATATGATCTTTCCCAAACCGCGCTTCAGCCTTGCCCATGGATGGTATGATACGCACGCCGGCATGTATCATCCGGTAATGTCGCTCATATATTGTAAAATATAAATCGTCTCTCAAATTAAGCATAACCCGCTGGTTTTATTTCGATTCGGCCCTTGATTTCATTGCCTATATTTTACGCTTGTTTCGGCGACGAGTAAATTACACTTTATTTAAGGTTTGAAATAAACCAGCTCCCAAGCACGGCCACGCCATGCCGCCCGCCAAGGTGCTCAAGGTGTGCGATGATCCTGGCTTCCTAATGAGCAAGGGCGTTGTATCGACATCCATAGGGCCCACGAGGCCCTCTCCGTCCTTCGAAGTTGTTGCGCCGGGCGCCGAAAGCATTGTTAACATGCCAACAACATGAGGATTCGGGAGATGACTTTATTTTGACGATGACACTAGGGACCCACTAGGCCATAGCCCACGACGCAAGTGCCTCCTTATTATGTACAACTATTTTTTTGCTTTCTCCTGGTTTCCGACATCACGATCCCACACCATTGTCAACCTATGTAGTCAATATAAACAGAGAATTGCACAAGGGCGGCCGAACCGGGACCAAGCAGCTCGAGAGATTTGTGTTTTTGAGGCGGAGCACTGCAGAGTTTTTTTTGGCGATTTCGTTGTTGTTCGTGAGGAGAGCGGTGTTAACTAGGGGGTTGGGTTTAGCCCGGCGAATCTAGCCCAGATACTAATTTTTCAAGATGAAAATGGCTAGCCCAGCTATACGCTTTTGAGGAATACACGAAGGTCAACTTGTTATTCTCCCCTGGGCTGAAATCTTTCCTAGGAGGGATGCATTAGGCTTAACAAGAAAATAGGCTTTAAAAATAATAAATGGGATGTAATCATAAAACTGGGCAAAGAATTATAAAAATGCTAACCAAATTGGTTTATAAAATATTATTTATGGATTTTGAAAATCTTAATTTTATTATTGCGCGCAATGTTTCGTTGGATTTTACGAATACAAATTTATATTTAATCTGATGTCACGAATTTTCCAAAAAATGCTTATTGAGAAACCGATTTTGTTTGGCAAAGACGAGGAAAAATCCTCCCGACGTAGACAAAATCTTGATACAATAAGCCAAGAGATTAGAATATATTAGGGTCGAGCTGGGGTGCCAACCATTTATACAAGCACGCCAATAATTATACATAATGGCGGATATGAACAATGGAGGTGGATATACCACTCGAGATGAAAGCGGTGGAATAAACAAAGGAGTAATATGACTTAAAGCAGCTCATCGAGGTTGGGCCCGAATTTATTTTGGGGTAGCAAGCGGATATAACATATGACCAATCCAGGTCGCACGAGACCGACGGGATTCCTAGGGCCACTCGTTATTGAACTCTTCATCCATGAGATCGCTTCACAAGATCCGCCAAATCAATAAGCTGTGGAGTACTTTGAAAGTACTGCAAGACAGTTCGACATAAGATATAACAAATGCATGCATGAATGCGCATGAGCCATTAGTAATGTACATTCAAATGATGAACTTGCACCAATTATTTAGTAATAAAAGTCGTAGTCCTCCAAATCCACAAAAATAATAAAACGATCGGGGCGACCCAAGGGGGAAAAATAAATAAAACATGCTACCCAAGGGCCCAAGCACACCACAAAAGGGCTTATATTGAAAGTAAATAATATGGACAAAATTGGACGCCCGACATCGCAGAAAGGGCTTATATCAAAGTAAATAATATGTGCACAAGGACGACGAATCCAGAAAGGGCTTATATCAACGAATAACAAGTTTGCCCAAGTCACGCTGAGGACATTGCGAAAGGGCTTATATCAAAGTAAATAACAAGTTTGCCACCGGACGCCCGAGCGAGATCGCAGAAAGGGCTTATATCAAAGTAAATAACAAGTTTGCTACAATGGACGCCCGACACATCGCAGAAGGGCTTATATTCATTATTCATATCTCTAAACTTGTAAGAATAATACCATAGGAAAACATTCAACACATGATAATAAATGGGTTAGTCCATCCATAGGAATAAACATTTAACCGACTTAACACTCATGTGGTTCTCCGGAGTTTCCACCAGACCCACACTTGACAAGATAAGTTGAACACAGAGGACATGGATAAGATGATTTCAAGGATTTTGACTGCAGAGTTTGTACTAAATTACCCACAGCCAACGGATTTCCAGAGTCAATGGCGACTAGTTCCGCTTACTAGTATTTCAAGGAAACACATCTAACCAAGACACACCCATCCCAATTCGATGCCAGAATCACCCTGCATGCTCAAGAAGAACTTTGAGACGGGAGATCACAATTAATAGCATGGGATCAAATTTATATACGCTGCCATTTAAGGGGCCCCCTCATCCCAACCGAAACACCCATGCCCCCGACCGATGGTAGGCTTTTAATCCAGGCCATGGAACCTCATCCCGACCTCTCCGATTTGGTGTGTACCGGAAACGGTTTGTAAATCTACTATTGTCAGATTCCCTAAGGAAGGGAAACCGATGGAACTCGACTGATTCATGATGACACCGGTCAAATGTCTGGCATAAGACCTATGTTACAATACCGCCATCTACCCATTCTCATGCTATCTCATGGACATGCAAACTCATATCCAACAACTTATGGATTATCGAATTCACTTGCCTCAAATTTGTGCATGTAATATAACCTTCATCGAGATGCTCCAAAACATGCCATGGAACTACTTGATGCAAACATGCCAAGACACTCATCATATCAAAAGTTCAAACATGCTTGCCTGGTTTGGAGTAGTCATGCCTAGCTTGGTGAAGTTCATGGTTCACACCTCCTCCCAGATCTACCAGATACGTAAATACACGCACTATCGTAAATACCGTGAGGTGCACAAAACAAATATTCCAAATATTTTCAAATAAATCTGATAAAAACTAGACAAACTTTTAAAGAGGATGTAAAAGAATCAATCAAAATCCTTTTCTGCTTAAAAGTTATAAGGGTTTTAATCAGGGCCTTTTCAGAATGAAATGTAAACTTCTCAGTGGGGCTTAGAAAAGGCCAGAAAACGTTTCGCATCGAAAGTTAATTTGTCTCAATACGCTGTCAGAAAACGGTTCAAAAAAAGAATAGAGAGGCTGATGGGCGGTCCCACCCATCAGGTTTGAATTTTCAAATGGAGAAAACAGATCTCGTCGACGCTCGAGAGTCATGTGGTCGCCGCATGGCCATCCACGCAGGCAAGGCAGGGGATCGGTGTTACCTCCGCGTGTGCGCCGCCTCTTCCGCTTCAGTGAGGGTAGTGACGGTCGCTACGCAGCACTACGCCGACGGGCGTTCTGCTCCGGGATGACGGCGGCTCGTGGAGCCGGGTCTCGCGGGGGAGGGCTGCGCAAGGTCAAATCAAATCATGGGTTAGCGTACCGGTGCTCGAGGTGGTTATCGACGAGGTTTGGGTGCCGGGATGGGCTCACCGGAGTGGATCGAGGTGGTGGCTGAGGCGGATCGGGCGGCCGGAGTTGGGGTAGGAGACCTCCGAGGTCCTTCTACCGCTCGGGCGGGTGTTGGTGAGTGTAGTGGAGGCGCGTGCTCGAGAACGCAGCTCGTGGGCTTCCTTTATAGGCGATCCGAGGCGGTGGCCGTGGAACGGAGATTCCTGCGATGGTTACGGCGGTGCGTAGCTTGGTCGGGTGTTTAGGAGCCGGGGCCAACGTGGAGTTCTACCGTTCCCGCTTAGGTGCTAAACGAGTTCAGATTAGGTGCTCGTGGGTTCGACGGAACGGGCGGGCGCTGTCCTGCGGCAGCAGAGCGCTACCGTGCTTGCCGGGCCACGCCGCCAGCCGCGTTATACGCGGCCTGGCGGGCGCGAGGCCACGCGTGAGGGCAAGGGAGCGTTGACCGCTGCAGTAATAGAGTGAGCGAAGCCGGGCACCTCTTCGGCTGGTCACCACTTGGGTGGCTCTCCCATCGCAGTAGGTTGCCGGCCACATGGCGTTGTCACGACACGACACCTGCACTCGCATAAGAGGGCGTAAGTGCTTCGGCCAGGAGAAGGGGTCAGGCGAATCTGGCGCATGGCTGGGTGATCGGTGACAAGTCACCATTTAAAACGACACCGATGAAAAACTCAATCTCTCAACCTTTCCGAAGTGCATAGTAACAAAGGCTTTGTCAGCATTCGAGGGAAATGATTTTGGCATGTGGGGAATTTTCCTTGAGCTGATTTTTGTTGAGGTGGTTTCTCAACGATCCTGGGGCTGCCTGAATTTTGGTAGAATGTTTGGAGAAGAGAAGATATGAATTTCACCAAATTTGACAAATCTGGTCCAAACTTGCAGAGGTTGAAACTTGAAAATTTTGAAAAGCGGAAGAGTGGATCTTGATGGATCTAGGTTGTGGGAAGCTAAAGACTATCCAGAGGAGTTGGTTTGAGTTCAAAACTCAAAAGGAAATAGGTACTTGCTTTGAAAATCATCCAGGCTCAAAATAAATGACAGAATTGTTTTGGGAGATAAAATAAATGAAATAAAATCCAAAATGGGTTGGACTTGCTAGAACAGAAAGTTTGGATCGCCCTAAAGTGGAAGGAGGGGTTTTGGGAAGATTTACTACATGAGGCATGGTAAAACCATGGAATGTTTCTAATATAAGAGAAGTCCCAAAACTCCTAGGGTTTCTTTTTAAAGGAAAATAAATCCCAAAAATTTTGAGAAGGGACAACAGAAGAAAGTTTTTTTAAATAACCAAAACACTGTGGTTGAAGAAGACATCAAAATGAAATCCTTTGCCAAGGGAGAAGTTTTGAGAGAGAGGTTTTTGGAAGAATTTAAATGACCTTCTTCAAATCCAACAAAGTTTTTGTTGAAAACTAAACAAAATTTTTGAGTGTCACAACACTCACCCCCTTAGGAAAAACCTCTCCCCGAGATTCCAAATTGATCCTTAAATAAGTGTGGGTGTCTCATCCAAGAAAATCCTCCCTTTCCCAAGTGGCTTCACTCTCATGTGATTGCTCAAATCGAACTATGAAAAAACTTGATGGTCTTCTCCGGGTCCTCCTTTCAGACATTCTCCAAGATTTTTATCGGATGCTCCCGATAGGTGAGGTCCGTTGCACGTCAATACTTTCAGGGATACCTGCTTCTCGGTTGCTTACGACTTCTCAATCGTAGACGGGAATACGTCAGGACATCGGACAACCCTTCGGTAAGTCTAGCCGTAGGCTACCATGCCTCTCCGCGCTACTATACTGTAATGGTTAACCGGCGAATCTTGGTGCTAGCTTTCCTTAATCTTGAATCTCGTAGGCCCTCATAGGGATACTCAGAGGGTACACAACCACGGGTTCAAAATCGACTTCGGCGTTTTTGATCGTATCTAACTCTTTCTGGCCGTACTTTGGGCTGTCTTTGAGTCGATCCCCATTACCTTTAACTTTTATCTTCAATTTCTCCTTGAGTATGTCTCAGGCCAAGATATGACTGCCTCTCGCCGACCAATTGAGCTGGGCAACTACATCTTCACCTCAGACAGCAGCTTCAAATGGTGCCATTTATGTGCTGGCTTGGTAACTCAAGTTGTTGTATGCTAATCCCGAAGGCAAGCTTTCTTCCCAATCGGTTCCCAGGGTGAGGACACATGCCTAGCATGTCTTCTAGAATTTGGTTTACGCTTCATTTGTCCACTTTGGTAGCGGTACTAAACACCGTTGAGTTCCTGAGCTTTTGTGTGATCCCAAAATCGGAAATAAATTGAGTGCCTCCCTTGATATTATTGTCTTTGGAACCCAAAGGCATTTAACGGAGAGATAAAGCCCGCAAGCCTTTGGGTGGGTTGTCTTCACGGGATGAAGGTGCTACTTTAGTCCCATCGCTGATGACCCATATGGCATCATTTCCGGCCGGACCGAGGTAGCCCAACAATAAAATCCATTCCAATCTCGGGCCCCATTTCCACTGGATTTTATTTGGTTGTAATGCCGGCCGTTCGTGTTCGCCTTGATGCGTTGACAAGAGTCACAAATCGATGAATGTGGCTATGTCCCGCTCATACCGTGCCACCAAATTTTTCCTAATATCCTTGTACATTTTTGTTCCTTGGATGGATTGAATACGGAGCGGTGGCCTTCAGCTAAGATTTGTGTTTAAGGTCCTTGATATTTGGACGCAAAGTCTATCTCCGCATCACAATATTCCCTTATCGAAATCTAACTCCGAGGCCTTGCCCAAACTCACTTTTTGCCTTCAATGCTAGGTGCCCATGCGGTATTTAATCTTTTTCCATCGGTAGGCTGCATTTTAAATTACCGCCCCTTTTGACTACCAAAGAAGTTGAGTTTAGTAAACCCCGAAATTCAGGTCTCGTTTGGTAGGTGTTTGTTCGACCGTTTCACTTAAAGAATCTGCCACTACATTTGCTTTTCCGGATGGTAGTGGATTCCAACGCCATAATCCTTCACTAACCAACCAGCCTTGTCAGAATTAGTTCCTGGTAAATATACTTGAGGCTCTTATGGTCCGTATATTTCACAACAAAGAAAAGTGTCTCCTTTCCTTGAGGTGAATAACCTAATCCGGTCATGAGTAGGATAATTCTTTTCCATGCTTGGGTTGTCTCGAAACATATGCGACCATTGCCTTATTGCATCAACACGATCCAGGCCCTTCCGGATGCGCCACAATACACCTCAAAATTCTGTGTATGTCTTGCACAATTAAACGGTGCTGCGAATTTCCTTTTTTAGTTCTTGGAAACTATTCTCGCAAGTTTCCGCCCATTCAAACTTTTTGTCTTTCTTGAGTAGCTGCGCCATTGGCTTTGCTATGGTGGAGAATCCTTCAATAAATCTTCGGTAGTAACCTTCCATTCCCGAAACTTCAGACGTTGCTACCTGGCTGGTGGTTTCAGCTGGCACGGCCTTGATTTTTCCTTCACGGCAATACCTTCTTGTCAAGAGCGGGCCCAAAACCATTTGTTTTAGCCAAAATTCACACTTGCTGAAAGCATACAATTGATGTTTCCGAGTTCTCCTAGTACAACGGGATGTTCAGGTTTTCCCGTGTCTTGAGAATATCGAATATCGTATAAATACCACAACAAACTTGTCCATAAATTTATAAATACTTGTTCATGAGGTGAAAAAATATGGGGGCGTTAGTACAAATGGCATTACCGTGAACTCAACAACCCGATCCGAGGTGAATGTGCCTTGGGGATATCTTCCTCGTATTTTTAATTGATGGTATCCCGACCTTAAGTCAATTTTTGAGAATACATTGGCCGAGCGATGATCAAATAAATCATTTATCCGGGCATCGGGTATTTGTTCTTGATTGTGACCATGTTAAGGCCGATAGTCATACACAATCTCAGGTTCCATCCTTCTTTTGGAAAAAATTGGTGAACCCCAAGGTGAAGAGCTGGCTCGATATATCCTTTGTCAGTAACTCTTTATTTGTTTTCCTCTACCATTCAGATGGTGCCATTCGTATGGTTTCTTGTATATGGGGCGGTTCGTGATAGCTCAATGCTGAATTTATCTCTCGCCGGTGGCATGCCCGTAGTTCTTCGGGAAATACGCCGAAATTCACACACCATCGAACCTTGCTTAATTCAGAAATATCCACCTTGTTCAATCTCGGCCCGGATATTTTTCTTTCTTGGGCTGAAACTTTTATTGTCTTCCCATGGTGGTGGGTGAGAATTACGGTCCTTTGAAGCACAATAAAACCTTTTTGGTGGTTAACCAATCCATCCCGATGACATCCAATTTATTTTCCAATACAAAAGGTTGGCATGAAACTTCAATTCTTCAAACTCAATAACCACACCTTGGCAATAACTGGGTAACTTGCTTAACCTGGGACTTGACGATCGGATTTTTCCAAGTGAAGCATCAAAAATTATTTTCAAGGCAAAACTTTTCAAATGAATGAGTGGGAAGCTCCGAATCAAACAAAACCATGGGGTATTTGTTGATGTGGAACGCATCGGAGATATCCGCATTTTGCTTCCCCGTCACGGGTTGAGATGACCCTTCCGTGGTTGTTATTGGGGTTGAAATTGTTGCGCTTCGCTGAATTATTGCCATTTGTTCGGCTTTGGGGTCAGTTCCTTGGCTTGGGGCACCGCTAAATAGTGCCCTTCTTCTCCACAAGTGTAGCAAGTAACGCCTAGGGATATGTGAACCTTGTCCCTTGCATGGAAATTCTTGATTCGGAGAAGTTTATCTGGGTTTGTGTGTCCCACCTTTCAAAAATCTGTCTTGCTTCTGGTTGCAGGATGATTAGTCGTCCTTTTTCACTTATGAAATCTTCCAAGATGCGCTCTATTTTCCAAGGTAATGGCCTTATCCACCAGCCGCTTTAAAATCTGAAAAGGTGTGACAACCAGCTGGCATTTTAGCCGGGCGCATCGCCAGGAATTTTTCCATCTTCTTGCTTTCCAATACACTTCATTGTGAAGCGAGAAAAGAGTAAACGACCTTGTATTCGACACCCATGGTCCTTGTTGAGGTCATAAATATTCTCTTTTTGATCTTCATAAGACTTTAGGAATATGCCCCCTAAAAACCTTCTTAATTCCTCCTGTGTTATATTATTTTGCTAGTATTGTAGGAATTTTCCCACCACATGCAGCTGCTCCAAGGAGATAGGGTGCATATAGCACTTTCAAGATCTGAACACCGGGCAAAATTAATTTTCTTTCCATGTCTCAAGCCACCCTCGGCCTCAAGAGGTTTGTTAGTATGAGAAATTTTGGGGATGCGCCTTTGTAGCTCGATAACTTTGATTGTCGAACTGTCCAGGGATTTCCCATATTGATGACTTGGTTCATCATTTCGATGTTGTTGCTGACTTTGCTCTAAAGACGGGCACATTTGGGAAAGTGATGTTTCACTATCCTGTTGACTTGACCCCCGGAAATTGTTGCTTTTGGGTGTGCCATAATTTTGCTCCGGGGAGTTGGATGGAGGCCCAGACCAGACATTTTCACTGGGAATATATTTTGTAAAACCATAAGAAAGAAATTGAGTCCAAAAGTCAAAATTTCATGAAGACGGAAAATTTTAAATGCTCCAAGATTTTTCAAGAGAATAAACGCTTTGCACGGAGGAGGACTGTCATTACATATCTTAACACAAGCATTAATTATTAAATACATCACCGATATGCTATAACCCGACATGTTATTTAGGCTAGTGCACTTCTCCCGCCTCATGATGCCAAAAAGCTACCCACAACCTTATACATATAAACATATCGCCAAGTCAAGAATCGATGGCGGTTAAGGATTTATCGGAGATGGTAAGGATTTCCTGGCTTGCCGAGGGTGAGGCGGTGGGGGGGACTCAACCTCCTCCTTGCTATAGGCTCCAAAGGCGCCGCTGAGTTGATGGAGCAGCGCCTGCGGAACAAACAAAGGAGGGGCAAAGGGGGTGCAGAACAACCGGAGAGGGAATGACTTGGTTGAACCCCTGGTGGTAGGCAAAGGTAGTGGCAGAGGGTAGGTAAAAGATGCCGGACGAGAAAGCCGGGCGGCCGGTGGAGCCTCTGTTTGGGCACAGCCATGGACTGAGTCCATGGGCAGCCAAGGTCCCCACCAGGTTGTCGGTGCCTCCAAGCCCGGAGATACCGATAAGCATTCAAAAGCCTGCCTCATTCTCCTCCGGGCAAGAGAACGCGAGGACATATGGATGTGGCATGGAAGGTAGCGGAACGCAGTCTTCATCGGGAAGGACATCCCAGACGAGCTATCGCCACGGGCGCCATTTGCATCGCAGCCTCCGAGGCATGGTTTCCCCAAGAACCGAAGCGGGAACTCAACACGCCTCCCTTGAATTGCACGGCATTGATGGTCGACTTGGACCGGCCGAGAGAGGTGAAGATCCGATAGATTGCCTCATCGCGATTGGACGATGAAGGAGAGAAGCTTGTAACCCATCGTGCATGTTGGCTAACATTCTGACTCGCAATGTTACCATCTACAAAAGTAGGAAAATTTGAGTGGTCGACAAAATTTATGGATCGAAAATGACTACATTTGCAAAAAATATGAATTAGCCTATTATGCTAATAACCGATTAGCGATCGCACCTAGTGGCTTCCCACCAGCCTGGGTACTAAGTTATCACGACCGGTTTTCCAAAAAATGCTTATTGAGAAACCGATTTTGTTTCCAAAGACGAGGAAAATCCTCCGATCGGTAGACAAAATTTGATACAATAAGCCAAGAGTATTAGAATATATTAGGTCGAGCGGGTGCTCAACCATTTATTACAAGCACGCCAATAATTATAATAATGGGATATGACACAATGGAGGGGTGGCATACACCACTCGAGATGAAAGGGGTGGAATAAACAGGGAGTGGAAATATGACTTAAATCGGGTTCATCGAAGCTGGGGTGAGCCATGAATTTATTATGGGTAGCGGAAGGATATAACATAGTGACCAATCCAGGTCGCAAGATGAGGGATTCCCAGGCCGGACTCGCTATTGAACTCTTCACCCGAGATCGCTTTCAAGATCCGCCAAATCAATAAGCCGTGAGTACTTTGAAAGTACTCGCAAGACAGTTCACATAAGATATAAAAATGCATGCATGAATGCGCATGAGCAATTAGTAAGTACATTCAATTGATGAACTTGCACACATTATTTAGTTATGGAATTCAAAGCGTATCCTTAAATCCACAAAAAATGAAACCGATCGGTGTTCCGCACGGGTGAACAAATAAATAAAAAACCGTGCGGCCTGAAAAAAAGGGCTTATATTGAAAGTAAATAATATGCTACAAAACGCCGAGCGACATCGCAAAAGGGCTTATATCAAAGTAAATAACAAGGTGCCACCCGGACCGAGCGACATCGCGAAAGGGCTTATATCAAAGTAAAAACAAGCACAATGGACGTCGAGCGACATCGCGGAAATTATATCAAAGTAAATAACAAGTTTGCCAAGGACTTTCGAGCGACATCGCGAAAGGGCTTATATCAAAGTAAATAACAAGTTTGCACAATGGACGCTTGGGACATCGCAGAAAGGGCTTATATCAAAGTAAATAAAAGTTTGTAAAGGACGCCCGAGACATCGCGAAAGGGCTTATATTCATTATTCAATCTGTTAAACTTGTAAGAATAATACCTAGGAAAACATTCAACACATGATAATAAATGGGTTATTCCATCCATAGGAAAAACATTTAACCGACTTAACACTCATGTGGTTCTCCGGAGTTTCGCCACCGAGACCGACACTTGACAAGATAAGTTGAACAAGGATTGGACATGGATAAGATGATTTCAAGGATTTTTGACTCAGGAAGTTTGTACTAAAACCCAACCCAACATTTATAGTTACAAAGGACTAGTTCCTTAATTTCGAGGAAACACATCTAACCAAGACACACCCATCCCACCTCACGATGCCGTAAATCACCCAACAGGCTCAAAAAAATTTGAGACGGGAGATCACAATTCAATAGCATGGGATCAAATTTATATACGCCTAAGGTGCCCCTCCGTCCCAACCGAAACACCCATGCCCCCGACCGGATGATAGGCTTTAATCTAGGGCCATGGAACCTCATCCCCCTTGGTGTACCAAGAAAACGGTTTGAACTTATTGCCAGATTCCATGGAAAACATGTGGTAGTACGGAAAGGAAAACGGACGGAATGGATGATTCATGTTGACACTGGTCAAATGGTCCGCATAAGACCGGAATGCAACACCGCCATCTTACCCATTCTCATGCCATCTCATGGCCATGCAAACTCATATCCAACAACTTATGGATTATCAAATTCACTTGCCTCAAATTTCATGTAATATAAGCTTCATCGAGATGCCCAAAAATCATGAACTACTTAATGCAAACATGCCAAGACACTCATCATATCAAAAGTTCAAACATGCTTGCCTGTTCGGAGTCGGAGCCTAGCTCGGTGAAGTTCATGTTCCCCTCCCATCTGATAGAAATACACGATATCGAAATACCGTGAGGTCAAACAAAAAATATTCCAAATATTTTTCAAATAAATCTGATAAAAATAAAAAATTTTAAAGAGGAAAAAAGAATCAATCAAAATCCTTTTCTGCTTAAAAGTTATGGGTTTTAATCTAGGGCCTTCGTAATGAAAATAAACTTCGGGGCTGAAAAAAGACCGTAAAAACGTTTCGATTGAAAGCGATTTGCCCAAAACGCTTTAAAACGGTTCAAAAAAAAAAGAGAGGCGACGGCGGTCCCACCCATCAGGTTTGAATTTTCAAACGGAGAAAACAAAGCTCGCCGGCGCCGAGAGCGGGGTGGTCGCCGGGGCATCCACAAAAGGGGGGATCGGTGTTACCTCCATGCTCAGCGGACCTTCCGCTGGGAGTGGTGGTGGTGGTCGCCCCAGCACTAGCCGACGGGCCCCTGCCCGCGGACGGGGCTGGTGGAGCTGGGTCTCGCGGGAGGGCTCCAAGGTCAAATCAAATCATGAGTTATTTGGGTGCTCGAGGAGGTTACGACAGGTTTGGGTGCCGGGATGGGCTCACCGGAGGGATCGAGGTGGTGGCCGAGGCGGATCGGGCGGCCGGTTGGGGGAGGAGACCTCCAGGTCCTCCTAGTGGTCTGGGGGTGTTGGTGAGGTGGTGGAGGTGCGTGTCAGAACGAGCTCGGGCTTCTTTATAGGCGATCCAAGGCGGGGCTGGAGCGGAGATCTCCGGATGGTTACGGTGGCGCGAGCTTGGTCGGGTGTTTAGGAGGGGCGCCAACGGAGTTCACCGTTCCGCAGGCGCTAAACGAAGTTCGGATTAGGTGCTGGGGTTCGAGAAAGGGGCGGGCCCGCTGGCGGCAGAGCGCGCCCGGTTGCCGGGCACGGCGACGGTGGCGGGTGCCCGCGCGAGGCCACGGAGGGAAGGGAGCGGGGGCGGAACGGCGGCGAAATGGCACGGCTCCCCGCCACGGTGGCTTCGCCACCGCAGAGGTTGCCCTTTGGCGATGTCTGCCAGACACCCGCACGGCCCAAGAGGGGTGCGGTGCTCCGCCGGAGAAGGGGCGGCAACGCGCCAGGGCACAAACGGGTGATCGGGAAAGTCACCCAAAAACGACATCAAGAAAACTCAATCAACCTTCCGAAGTGCAATAAAAAGGTCGCCGTGTTCATAAATTATTTTGGCATGTGGGGAATTTTCCTTGAGCTGATTTTTTGGTGAGGGGCTCTCACCCATCCGGGGCTACCTGAATTTTGGTAGAATTTTGGAGAAGACAAGATATGAATTTCACCAAATTTGACAAATCTGGTCAAACTTGCGAGGTTGAAACTTGAAAATTTTGATAAGGGATGAGTGGATCTTGATTGATCTAGGTTGTGGGTGCTAAAGACTATCCAAGGAGTTTTGAGTTCAAAACCAAAAGGAAATAGGTACTTGCTTTGAAAATCATCCGGCTCAAAATAAATGAAGAATTGTTTTGGGAGATAAAATAAATGAAATAAAATCCAAAAATGGGTTGGACTTTGTGAAGAAAGTTTGGATTGCCCCAAAGTGGAAGGAGGGTTTTAAGATTTACCATGAGGCATGGTAAAACCATGGAAGGTTTCAATATAAGAGAAGTCCCAAAACCCTAGGGTTTCTTTTAAAGAAAATAAATCCCAAATTTTTTTTGAGAAAGGGACAATCAAGAAAGTTTTTTTAAATAACCAAACACGTGGTTGAAGAAGACATCAAAATTGAAATTTGCCAAGGGAGAAGTTTTGAGAGAGGTTTTGGAAGAATTTAAATGACCTTCTTTAAATCCAACAAAGTTTTTGTGAAAACCAAACAAAATTTTTGAGTGTCACATCCACTAGAAATTTCGGATAAAATATTTCGATCCCATCAAAATGTGGGAAATTTTATTGAATTCGCTTCAACGGTTGGTTGAAACTATTAATCATTGTCCTGATAGAAATGGGCTACTTTTCACAAACTTTAAATTGGCTGTTGTAAATTCAATTAGAATTCAAAATGGGTTGTACATTCACAAAACGCAAATGGGCTATAAGTTCTCTTCCCACACTTGTGGGCTTACTAAAGCTTCCCTAAAAAAAATAAGTTACCGATCCGGCTTTGTCAACTTATTATAGTCAACACACGGTTCTAGTAGCTGGTCATGGAGTCTATCCAACGGATGTCATGCTTCTTTTCAATCTCGATATTCTTAGCTTCCCCCAAAAATGATTCCTCCCCGACATCCCGACGCTTGAGGCTGACCAGGCCTACTAAGTTGGAGCGCACAAGGGCTTTGTCAACTTAGTCAATATAAACGATTCTAGCTTCAAGTGACCATACGATGTCCATCCAACGGCGAGTGCTTCTTCAACGCCTAGTCTTTGGTCCACTGCCCAAAGGCCGGTTCCCACTGCCATGCCTCCCGTTGGGCAGGTGCACGGAGGCCTCACCCCCCCATACTACTCCCACCGGCTAGGCCATCCCTCCACTCACCCACACCCCTCGTTATTCTGGCGATTTACGACTAACATGGAACGTGAACTCGATTCTCTCCGCGAAGGCTCATCGCGGCCTTTTCCCTGTTATCCCTCATTTAGACTCGCCCCGGCCCACCGCCTGGGTTCTTTGGGGGCGTGGTCAACGACCGATTCCATCAAGAGTACTATACGGAGAGGCCGATATGATCCACGGGGCCACAAGGAAGTGCCTATTACGTGAAAATAATTATTCCTCCACCGAGAAGGAACCCACCGGACGGGCCACCTTATTTTGCAAAAAATGTTTCCGACGCTGGGACCCACCGGACGAGCCACCGAGTTCGCAAAAAAATGTCCCCCTCCGCCTTTGACCCACCAAGTGCCTCCTTATTACGCACAAAAATGAATACCCCCGCGCTGGGACCCACCTTGGTGGAGGCTGATTTAGGCCTACTATGTTGAAGGATGGAGGGCTTTGTCAACTTAGTCAATATGAACGATTCTAGATCCAAAGGACTGCACGATGTCCATCCAATGGCCAGAGTGCTTCTTCAACCATCGGTCTTCTTGCTCCAAATTACCAAAGCAGCGCCACGTGTCGCTCGCTTCCTGCCTCCCACGGCCGGTTGTGTTGCCACGGAGGCGCCACCGCTCTACTATTCCCACTCGCCAGTCTCGGCGACGACAGCTCACACCGCAGTCAACGAAAGTGAACCTCATACCTCTCCGCGGCATCCATCGTCGCTTTCACAGTTCGCCGCCCCTTCCTAGGCTCGCCCATCCACCGCCTGGTGCTCTCGGCGCGGCGTGGTCAACGTGGTCAAGGAACGACTTCCATCGGACGTGGATCAGACGGGAGAGGCCGATACCGGGTCCACGGCAGCAGAAGGAAGTGCTCCTTATTACGCCAAAATAATGATTCCTCCACCGACAGAGGGACCCACCGGACGGGCCACCGATTTCGTGAAAAAGTTCCGATCGCTGGGACCCACCAGCTACACCTTCGCACGCAAGGAAGTGCGCCCGCAAAAACGATTCGCCGACGCTGGACCCACCAGCTACATCTTCGCATGCAAGGAAGTGCGTCCGGCAAAAAACAAAACGATTCACCCGACCGCTGGGACCCACCAGCTACATCTTCGCAGTAAGGAAGTTCCCGATACCGGACCCACCTGGTCGAAGCGCACGTAGCGCTGTCATTCTGGTCGCGAACGGTTCGACATATATACCGGTCGATGTAGAGGCGCCGCACGGTTGTAGTAGAGGCGCCAGACGGTCGAGTAGGGCGCCCACGTAGCATGTACATGTACGACAAGCGCCGTGGTGCAAGAAAGAAATTACGCACCATGTACGCAATACGGCAGGGTCTCGAACGCCTACCAGACATACGCACGGGCGCAGGGCTCGCTTACATGGCTGGGTCGGAACGGAGAAACAACGTTGTCGCCCTATTCATGGGGAGGCAACGGAATGCGCCGTGTTCATGGGGAGGCAACGAATGCGCCGTGTTCATGCGAGGGTGTGGGCGCATCAGAACGGAGGAAACGGACCTCCTACGGTCGAAACGGGGGTCCTGTTGATCGGGAGGAGTGTGGCATACCGCAAAACGGAGGAAACGGACCTCCTACGGTCGAAATGGGGGTCATGTTGATCGGGAGGGGTGTTGCCTACCGCAAAACGGAGGAAACGGACCTCCTACGGTCGAAACAAGGGTCCTGTTG
>JAHIAM010003420.1:0-43797 GCA_021605205.1 Aegilops longissima | reverse complement strand
CGGACGTCGCCGCGTAGCGACGATGGACGCCGAGACGAGCACGTGACACCACCGCCACCTCGGCCTCATCTTAGGGTAACGCAGTCGAGGCGGACGCTGTCGCGTAGCGACGGCGGACGCCCGAGACGCAGCACGTGACACCACCGCCACCGCCTTAGCGTAACGTGAGTCGAGGAGGACGCCGCCGCGTAGAGACGGCGACGCCGAGACGAAGCACGCTACACCGCTGCCACCGCTCATCTTAGGTTACGCGAAGTTGAGGCGACGCCATCGCTGTAGCGGCGACGGATGCCGAGGACGAGCACGCGACACCACCGCCACCCTCGCTCTTAGCGTAACGCTTCGAGTCGAGAAGTACATCGCCGCAGTAGCGACGACGGACACCGGTAGACAAGCACGCGTGACACCACCGCCACCTTCGTTCTTAGTAACGATTAGGCGACGCCGTCAGCGGGTAGCGCATTTACGGACGCCAGATGAGCACACGACACCACAGCCACCCTCGTGATATCTTAGGGTAACGCGAAGTCGAGGCGGGCGCCGCCGCGGTAGCGACGATGGCCGCCGAGACGCAGCACGCGACACCACCGCCACCTCACTCTTAGTGCGTAACGCGAGTCGAGGCGACGCCGCCGCGTAGAGACGATGGACGCCAGACAAGCACGCTACACCACCGCCACCTCGTTTATCTTATGGTCACGCTTAGTCGAGGTGGACGTCATCGCGTAGCGACATATTTAACGCCAGACGCAGCACGTGACACCATTTCCACCCTCGCTCATCTTAGGGTTACGCGAAGCGAGGCGGACGCAGCGGGCGTAGCGCATTTACGGACACCGAGACGGCACGTGACACCACCGGTGCCATTTCGCCTTAGCGCATCGCGAAGTCGAGGCGGACGCCGCCACGGTAGTGACGACGGACGCCGAGACGAGCACGCGACACCATTGCCACCCTGTCTTAGCGCTACGCGAGTCGAGGCGGACGCCGCCGCGTAGCAACGACAGACACCAAGACGGCGCACGAGACAACAAGGCTACCTTCTTATCGTATCGTAAGTCGAGGCGACGCCGCCGCAGTAGCGACGATTTAACGCCAAGACGAGCACGCGACACCACTTCCACCCTGCTCTATCTTTTGTTACGCGGAAGTTGAGGCGAACGCCATCGTAGTAGCGACGACGGACGCCGAGACGCAGCACGACGCCACCGCCACCACCGCCTTAGCGTAACGCGAAGTCGAGGCGACGCCGCGCCGCAGTACGACGGACGCCGAGACAAGCACGTGACACCACCGCCACCCGGTCTTAGTGTAACGCGAGTCGAGGCGATGTCATCGCGTAGCGCACGACGACGCCGAGATGAGCACGTGACACCACCGCCACCCGTCTATATTAGCGTAACGCGAGTCGAGGCGACGCCGCCGCTGTAGCGCACGGCGGACGCCGAGACGAAAGCACGCGACACCACCGCCACCCTGTCTTAGCGTAACGTGAGTCGAGGCGACGCCGTCGCGAGAGACGACGGACGCCGAGATGAGCACGTGACACCATTGCCACCTCATCTTCATTAGGGTTACGCGAAGTCGAGGCGGACGCCGTCACGTAGCGACGACGGACGCCGAGACGGCACGCCACACCACCGCCACCCTATCTTAGCGTTACGCCGAAGTCGAGGCGGACGCCGCCGCGGTAGCGATCGACGGATTTACGAGACGAGCACGTGGCACCACAGCCATCCCGCTCTTAGCGTAAACGCGAAGTCGAGGCGGACGCCGCCGCAGTAGCAACGACGACACCGAGACGCAGCACGCGACACCAATGCCACCTCGCCTTAGCGTAACGCGAGTCGAGGCGGATCGCCGCGTAGTGACGACGGACGCCGAGACGAGCATGTGACACCATTGCCACCATGTCTTAGGGTTACGCGAAGTCGAAGTGACGCCGCCGCGTAGCGATTTACGTAAGTATACGAGATGAGCACGCGACACCATTGCCACCCTCTTAGCGTAACGCTAGTCGAGGAGGACGTCGTCGCGTAGCAACGACGGACGCCGAGACGAGCACGTGACACCACCGCCACCCTGTTCATCTTAGCGTTACGCCGAGTCGAGCACGTGACGTCTGCGGTAGGGCACGACGACGCCAAGACGCAGCACGTGACACCACTACCACCCTGTTTTAGCATAACGCGAGTCGAGGCGACGCCGCCGCGGTAGCGACGACGGATGCCGAGACGAGCACGGACACCACCGCCACCCCTGCTTAGCATAACTTAAGGCGAGGCGACGCCGCCGCGTAGCGACGATGGATGTCGGACGCAGCACGCGACACCATTGCCACCCTGGTCTCTTAGCGTAACGCGAAGTCGAGGCGGACGCCGCCGCGTAGCGACGACGGACGCCAAGACGAGCACGCGACACCACCGCCACCTCGCCTTAGGGTAACGCGAAGTCGAGGCGGACGCCGCCGCGTAGCGACGGACGCCGAGACGCAGCACGTGACACCACCGCCACCGCTGCCTTAGCGTAACGCGAGTCGAGGCGGACGCCGCCGCGTAGCGACGATTTTGGACGCCGAGACGAGCACGTGACACCACTCGCCACCTTGCGCTTAGCGAACGAGAGTCGAGGCGACGCCGCCGTAGAGACGACGGACGCCGAGACGCAGCACGCTACACCACTGCCACCTTGTTCATTCTTAGGGTAACGCGAGTCGAGGCGGACGTCATCGCGGTAGCGACGACGGACGCCGAGACAAGCACGCGACACCACCGCCACCCTCTATCTTAGGGTAACGCGAAGTCGAGGCGACGCTCGTCGCGCGTAGCAAACGCGACGGACGCCGAGACGAGCACGTGACACCACCGCCACCCTGTCTTAGCGCGAAGTAAGATGCGAAGTCGAGGCGACGCCGCCCCGCCAGCGCGACGACGCGACGCCGAGAGCGAGCACGTGACACCATGGCCACCCTAATCTATCTTAGGGTAACGCGAGTCGAGGCGATGTCGCCGCGTAGCGACGACGGACGCCGAGACGCAGCACGTGACACCACTGCCACCCTGTCTTAGTTTAACGCGAAGTCGAGGCGACGCCGCCGCTGTAGCGACGACGACGCCAGACGAAAGCACGCGACACCATTGCCACCCTGCTCTTAGCGTAACGCCGAAGTCGAGGCGACGCCGCCGCGTAGCGACGACGGACGCCGAGACGCAGCACGTGACACCACCGCCACTCCTCGCCTTAGCAGTAACGCGAAGTCGAGGCGACGCCGCCGCGTAGTACGACGGACGCCGAGACGAGCACGCGACACCACCGCTACTCTTGCCTTAGCGTAACGCTGTGAACAGGCGACGCTATCGCGAGTGACGATGACGCCAGACGAGGCACGAAGTCGGCCAATTTCGCTTCATCACGCGAAGTCGAGGGGCGGACGCCGCTACGTAGTGACGATGACGCCGAGAGAAGCACGTATACCACGCCACCTCTGCCTTAGCGCTACGCTCGAAGTGACGCCGCGCGAGTTTCTTACTTTGACGCACGGTAGACGGCACGCGACACTACCGCCATCCTCGCTCAGCGTAACGCCAGTTTCGGTATGACGCCGCCGCGTAGCAACGACGACACCAAGACGGCGCACGGACACCAGTGCCACCTCGTCTTAGCGTATCGCTTTAGTCGAGGCGGACGCTATCGCGTAGTGACGACGGACGCCGAGACGCACATGTGACACCATTGCCACCATGTCTTAGCTAACGCGAAGTCGAGGCGACGCCGCCGCGGTAGCGACGACGGACGCCGATGAGCACGTGACACCATTGCCACCCCTGCTCTTAGCGTAACGCTAGTCGAGGAGGACGCCGTCACAGTAAACGACGGACGCAGTATGCAAGCACGTGACACCACTGCCATCCCGCCTATGTTAGGGTTACGCCGAGACAAGCACGCGGATATCGCGTAGGGACGACGGATGCCAAGAAAGCAGCACGCGACACCACCGCCACCTCTGTCTTTAGCGTAACGCGAAGTCGAGCGGTACGCCGCCGCGTAGCGACGATGGACGGACGATTTAGACGGCGATGACACCACCGCCACCTCTGTCCTTAGAGTAACGTGAGTCGAGGGCGACATCGCCGCCGTAGCGCATTTACGGACGCCGAGACGAGCATGTGACACCATTGCCACCCTTTTCCAGCGTAACGCGACGTCGAGGTGGATTTTTCGTCGCGTAGCGACGACGGACGCCAAGACGAAAGCACGTGACACCACCGCCACCCTCGCCTTAGGGTAACATGCGAGTCGAGGCGACGCTGTCGCGCCAGCGACGACGGACGCTTTATAGATGAACGAGCATCAATGCGTGACACCACCGCCACCCTATCTATCTTAGGTAACGAAGTCGAGGCGACGCCGCCGCGTAGGGACGACGGATGCCGGAGACGGAGCACGTGACACCACCGCCACCTCCTTAGCGTAACGCGAAGTCGAGGCGGACGCCGCCGCCAGAGATGACGAACGGACACTTCAGACGAGCATGTGACACCACCGCCACCCTGTCTTAGGGTAACGCGAAGTCGAGGGCGGACGCTCGCACGCTGTAGCTTAACGACGGACGCCGAGATGAGCACATGATAAAACCACCGCCACCCATCTATCTTAGGGTAACGCAGTTAAGGCGGATGTCGCGGCGGGTAGCGACGACGGACGCCGAGACGAGCACGTGACACCACTGCCACCCCTGGCTCTTAGCGTAACGCGAGTCGAGGCGACATCGTGACGCCGGTGAGCGCCATTTACGGACGCCGAGACGGCAGCGTGACACCACCACCAATTCGTTCTAGCGTAACGCGAAATCGAGGCGGACGCCAGCCGCCGCAGTAGCGCATTTACGGACGCCGAGACTCAGCACGCGACACCACCGCCACCCCTTCGTTTTAGCGTGAACGCGAAGTCGAGGCGACGCCGCCGCCGTAGCGACGACGGACGCCGAGACGAGCACGTGACACCACTGCCACCTTGTTCTTAGGGTACGCGAAGTCGAGCGGCGACGCGCCGCTGTAGCGCATTAACGGATTTTGTGGACGAGCATGTGACACCACCGCCACCCTGTCTATCGAGGGTAACGCAAGTCGTAGGCGGACGCTGCAGTAGGGACGACGGACGCCAAGACGAGCACGCGACACCACTGCCACCTTCGTCTTAGGGTAACGCGAAGTCAGGCGGACGCCGCCGCTGTAGCGACGACGGACGCCGAGACGCAGCACGTGACACCAGCGGCCACCCTGTTTATCTTAGGGTTACGCAAGTCGAGAAGCGGACGCCGCCGCGGTAGCGGACGACGGACGCCGACGGCAGGGCGACACCATCGCCATCTCGCTTTAGCGTAACGCGAGTTTGAGGCGACGCCGCCGCGTAGCGACGACGGACGCCAAGACGCAGCATGACACCACCGCCACCCTCGTCTTAGCGTAACGCGAAGTCGGAGGCGACGCCGCCGCGTAGCGACGACGGACGCCAAGACGGCAGCACGTGACACCACTGCCACGCCTTTCAGCGTGAATATTTATTCGAGGCGGACTCGCCGCGTAGCTACGACGGACGCCGAGACGCAGCACGTGACATCATGGCACCTTGCCATCTTAGGGTTACGAAATGAGGCGGACGCCGCAGGGTAGCGAATTTACGGACGCGTATTTGTGCAGCACGTGACCACCGCCACTCTGTCTTTAGCGCCAATCGCGAGAGCGAGGCGGACGCTGCCGCTGTAGAGATGCTTTGACGCCGAGACGAGCACGCTACACCGCTTGCCACCCGCTTTTCATTCGTTTAGGGTCACGCGAGCCGGCCGGACGTCAGTCCGCAGTAGCGGCGATTTACGCCGAGACGGCAGGCACGTGACACCACCGCCACCCTGTCTTATCGTAACGTTAAGTCGAAAGCGGCGCCGCCGCGTAGCGACGACGGACGCCAAGACGAAAGCACGCGGGACACCACTTCACCTCGCTATCTTAGGGTTACGCGAAGTCGAGGCGATCGCTCGCGGCGTAGCGACGACGGACGCCGAGACGCAGCACGCGACACCACCGCCACCTGCCTTAGCGTAACGCGAAGTCGAGGCGGACGCCGCCGCGTAAGCGACGACGACGCCAGATGAGCACGTGACACCACCGCCACCCTATCTATCTTAGCATAACGCTTAGTCGAGGCGGACGCCGCCGCGTAGCGGATGACGGACGCCAAGACGGCAGCACGTGACAACCACCGCCACCCTGCTCTTAGCTGCACGAAGTTTGGTATGACGCCGCCGCGTTAGCGCATTTACGGACGCCGAGACGAGCACGTGACACCACTGCCACTTTCACTTAGCGTGAACGCGAAGTCGAGGCGACGCCGCCGCGGGTAGCGACGACGGACGCCGAGACGCAGCACGCGACACCTACCGCCGACCTTGTCTAGCATAACGCGAAGTCGAGATGGACGCCGCCGCTGTAGCGACGATGGATTTTACAAGACGAGCACGCGACACCACTGCCATTTCTGTCTTAGCGCAACGCGAAGTCGAGGCGCGCCGCCGCGTAGCGACGACGGACGCCGAGACGAAGCACGTGACACCATGGCCACCCTGTTCTTATCTTAGGGTTACGGAAATCGAGGCGGACGCCGTCAGCGTAGCGACGACGGACGCCGAGACGCAGCACGCGACACCACCGCCACCTCTGCCTTAGCGTGAACGCGAAGTCGAGGCGGACGCTGCCGCTGTAGAGACGATTTATGGCACCGAGACGCAGCACGCATACACCGCTGCCAATTGCTTTCATCTTAGGGTCACGCGAAGTCGAGGCCGACGTCCGCCGCGTAAGCTTACGCATTTAACGCCGAGACGCAGCACGTGACACCAATGCCACCCTCGCCTTTATTGTAACGTTGTGTCGAGGCGACGCCGCCGTGAAGCGATTTACGGAACGCCAAGACGAGCACGCGACAATTACTTCCACCCCGCTCTATCTTAGGGTTACGCGAAGTCGAGGGGACGCCATTAAGGTAGCGATTTACGACGCCGAGACGGTTAGCACGTGACACCACCTGCCACCGTCTTAGCGAACGCGAAGTCGATGACGCCGCCGCGCAGTGAGCTTACGACGACGCCGTAGACAAGCTAATGCGTGACACCACTGCATTGTTTCTGTCTTAGCATAACGCGAAGTCGAGGCGACGCCGCCGCCGTAGCGTACGACGGACGCCGAGACGCAGCACGTGACACCACCGCCACCCTCACCCATTTAGGGCAACGCCAAGTCGTGTGTGACGTCGCCGTAGCGACGACGGACGCCAAGATTAGCACGTGACACCACCGCCACCCTGTCTTAGCGTAACGGGCGAAATATATGCCGCCGCCGCGTAGCGGCGATCGTGACGCCGACGCAGCACGCGACACCACTGCCACCGCTTTGCGAATTTACGCGAAGCGAAGTGACGCCGTCGCGGTAGTGACGACGGACGCCGAGACGAGCACGTGACACCACTGCCACCCTGTCTTAGCGTAACGCGAGTCGAGGAAGACGTCCTTGCGGTAGCGACGACGGACGCCGAGACGAGCACGTGACACCACTGCCACCCTGTCTTAGGGTAACACGAGTCGAGGTGGACGTCATCGCGATAGCGACGACGGACGCCGAGATGAGCACGTGACACCACTGCCACCCAGTCTATCTTAGGGTAACGCAAGTCGAGGCGGACGTCGTCGCGGAAGCGACGACGGACGCCGAGACGAGCATGTGACACCACTGCCACCCTGTCTTAGCGTAACGCGAGTCGAGGCGGATGTCGTCGCGGTAGCGACGACGGACGCCGAGACGCAGCACGCCACACCACCGCCACCCTGTCTTAGCGTAACGCGAGTCGAGGCGGACATCCTCGCGGTAGCGACGACAGACGCCGAGATGAGCACATGACACCACTGCCACCCTATCTATCTTAGGGTAACGCAAGTCGAGGCGGATGTCGTCGCGGTAGCGATGACGGACGCCGAGACGAGCACGTGACACCACCGCCACCCTGTTTTAGCATAACGCGAAGTCGAGCGACGCCGCCGCGGTAGCGACGATGGATGCTGAGACGAGCACGTGACACCACTGCCACCCTGTCTTAGCGTACCGTGAGTCGAGGCGGACGTCGTCGCGGTAGCGACGACGGACGCCGAGACAAGCACGTGACACTAATGCCACCCTGTCTTGGCATTACGTGAGTCGAGGCGGACATCATCGCGGTAGCAACGACGGACGCCGAGACGAGCACGTGACACCATGGCCACCCTGCCTATCTTAGGGTTACGCGAGTCGAGGCGGACGTCTTCACGGTAACGACGACGGACACCGAGACTAGCACGCGACACCATTACCACCCTGTCTTAGCGTAACGCGAGTCGAGGCGGACGTCGTCGCGGTAGCGACGACGGACGCCGAGACGAGCACGTGACACCACTGCCACCCTGTCTTAGCGTAACGTGAGTCGAGGCGGACGTCTTCGCGGTAGAGACGACGGACGCCGAGATGAGCACGTTACACCGCTGCCACCCTGTCTATCTTTGGGTCACGTGAGTCGAGGCGGACATCTTCGCGGTAGAGACGACGGACGCCGAGACGAGCACGTTACAATTGCTGCCACCCTGTCTATCTTAGGGTCACGCGAAGTCGAGGCGACGCCGTCCGCGTAGCGACGATTTAACGCCGAGACGAGCACGCGACACCAATGCCACCCTCGCCTTATCGTAAGGCAAGTCGAGGCGACGCCGCCGCGTAGCGACGACTTAACAACAAGACGAGCACGCGACACCACCGCCACCCTGTTCATCTTAGGGTTACGCGAAGTCGAGGCAGACATCATCGCGGTAGCGACAACGGACGCCGAGACGCAGCACGTGACACCACCGCCACCCTGTCTTAGCGTAACGCGAAGTCGAGGCGACGCCGTCAGTAGCGACGACGGACGCCGAAACAAGCACGTGACACCACTGCCACCCTGTCTTACCGAAACGCGAGTCGAGGCGGACATCATCGCGGTAGCGACAACGGACGCCGAGACGAGCACGTGACACCATTGCCACCCTGCCTTAGCGCAACGTGAGTCAAGGCGACGTCGTTGTTTGGCTATCATTGGATCTCACTACTATCATTGCTATGCTAGTTGCTTCGTTTTTTTCGCTATGCTGCGCTACCTATTACCTGCTTATCAAGCCATCCCAAATTGCCATGTCAGCCTCTAACCTTTTGCACCTTCCTAGCAAACCGTTGTTTGGCTATGTTACCGCTTTGCTCAGCCCCTCTTATAGCGTTGTTAGTTGCGTGAAGATGAAGTTTGTTCCTTGTTGAACATGGAGATGTTGTTCTTCCGAACATGTTTACTTGTTGGGATATCACAATATATCTTATTTAATTAATGCATCTATATACTTGGTAAAGGGTGGAAGGCTCGCCTTATGCCCGGTGTTTTGTTCCACTCTTCCCGCCTCTAGTTTCCATCATATCGGTATTATGTTCCCGGATTTTATGCTCCTAACGCGGTCGGGTGATTTATGGGACCCCTTGACAGTTCGCTTTGAATAAGACTTTTCCAGAAGGCCCAACATTGGTTTTACCATTTGCCTCACCACCACCTACCTTTTCCCTTGGGAGTCGCTCTCTCGAGGGTCATCTTTATTTAGCCCCCCGACCAAGGTGCTTCTCTAAGTGCTGGCCCGAACCGAGTAGATCATGGGCCCCTCGTGGCAACTCGAGGTTTGGTTTTACTCAGAGGATGTCTCTTCCGTGTTGCCTCGAGAACGAGATATGTGCAGCTCCTATCGGGATTGTCAAGATCGGCGGCTTTGCTGGACTTGTTTTATTGCTGTGAAATGTCTTGTAGCCGATTCCGAGACTGATCGGATCTTCCCGGGAGAAGGAATATCCTTCGTTGATCGCGATAGCTTATCATGGGTTGTTGGGACACCCCGCAGGGTTTGAACTTTCAAAGCCGTGCCCGGTTATGTGGCAGATGGGAATTTGTTAATGTCCGTTGTAGAAAACCCGTTGATCTCAATTAAAATACACCAACCGTAAAGCGAATCGTGAGTGTCTCTTTTCGGGTTGATCGAGAGGAGAACACGGTTTCTTGGGTTATGTCCGACGAAGTAGGTGTTCGTGATCACTTCTTGATCATTATTAGTTGACGACTGCCCTTCGCTCTCTTCTCGCCTCATTTGCGTATGTTAGCCACCATATATCCTTAGTCGCTGCTGCAACCTCACCACTTTACCCCTTCCTTTCCCATTAAGCTTTGCTAGTCTTGATACCCATGGTAATGGGATTGCTGAGTCCTCGTGGCTCATGACATTACACACCATCAGTTGCAGGTACAAGTTGCGATGCTCATGACGCGAGCGCGATGTTTGCTTGTGTTGGAGTTCTTCTTCTGCTTCTTCTTCGATCTGGGGACAGGTTCCAGGCCGGCAGCCTGGGCTAGCAGGGTGGATGTCGTTAGAGCTTTTGTTTATGTTTCATCCGTAGTCGGATGTTGATCTCATGTATGATGTTGATGTATTCTTGTGGCATTTGTGTCTTATGTATGTATCCCCATCTATTATGTAATGTTGATGTAATGATATCCACCTTGCAAAAGCGTCTCAATATGCGGGTCTATCCTTGGTGGGACCTTCGAGTTCCTTTTGGATAGGGTCGCATATTGGGCGTGATAAGTTGGTATCGTGAGCCTCGACCAACCCTAGGAGCCCCCTTGTTTGATCGTAGTTTGGCCGTGAGTCTAGAAGAAAACTGTTTTCGAGTCTAGTTATATCGGAGAGTAGGATTTCTTTTACTCCTCAGCCCTTCGCCGCCTCCGGTGAGGAATCTTGACATAGGTGTTTTGAATTACCTCTTCCCTTCAAATTTTTTTTCTTTAGGTTCACGCAGTTGGTTTTCCTGTAGTTGTTCCTCAGCTCTTTATCCGTGCATTTCTCGTTATGGTGATTCAACCTCTTGTTTTGCAAGTTCAATCCTCAGTTCTTCCTCCGACGCTGTTGTTTTTCCTTGTCCGGTTGTCCTTGTTTTTCCCACCCACCCACCCTTCTTCTTCTCGGAACCGAGTCCGTGATCGAGTATCCATCCTACTCGTATGTAAGTCTTTGCCTTCTTTCCTCAATGATTTCAACCGTGTTTTCTCTTCAAATTGTTCACCGCTTTTCCCTTCCAAGTTGTCTCTGCTTTCCGCCCACCCACCCTCTTATTCCCGGAGTTCGAGTTCTTCCGACCATAAATTTCATTCGTGGGAGCCTCTTAAATTTTCCTCAATTATTTCAACCGTGAATTCTCGCCTGCTCATCATTGTTCATCCCTTTCTTTTCCGTGGATTCAATTCTAGTTTTTTCGGGTTGATCGTATTCTTTCTCTCAGCTCAAATGTTTTCCCCTTGCTCGTTCGCCTCTCGCCAGTTTATCCTTCCGGAGTGCTGAAGACATATCAGAGATACGTCTGTGTTCTAATTAATTCGAGGTTGTCACCTCATCAAAATATTTCAATCGCTCCGCATCATTTATCTGCTCAACATCCCTTTCCAACGGTGTTTTCTTTTAGTGGGCCCTAACCCACATGTCTTTTCCCAGGATCTTACCTGACTCTTCTAATTTCCCGAGTTATTCCTAATTTTTTCAAGTGTGACGTAAGTATGTATTTCATCACGATGCTTTTCCAAGATCGATTTCAAATCATTTCATTGTTGGCTCAACCTCTCTGCTTTTCATTCTCCCGAGTATCTCTTTGATTTTGGTGGTGTTTCGTCGTCATTCTCAACTTTAAAGATCGAGTAGAGTTTTTCTCTAAATCTTGTCCGCTCTCCCAAGATTTGTGGTGCCACTCGATTTTATCCTATCAATTTGTTTCCAGATTGTGCAATTCTTTTCATCCATCCGAGCATTTCAGAGTTGTTTTTCTCTCTAACCATACGGAGGTCATCTTTTCGAAGATTTCTTCGCTCTAAGTTTTCAAATTCGCTCTCCAATTATTCTATATCCGTGCCCTTCGCTCGTCTTCAATATTCTTCCGTGCTGCGCTCAAGCATTCGTTAATCAGCTCGCGATCTCTTCGATCTCTTTCTAAATTCCTCAAGTATCTCCGCGTTTCTAATTCTTCCCGCGATTCAGTCTCTTTCATCACCATTTTCAATTCTAACGGTGGTTCGCTCAAGATTCTTTTCTTTGTTTATCATATTAATCCATTCGTTCTTTTCAACCTACCGTGATTCATGAAGTCCTTCTCAATTTTGTGATATGTCACTTCTCAATTCTTTTTCAAGAAGAATAAGTAGTATGCCAGATCCATTGTTGGTCATCAATTTAATTTGATGAAGGATAAGCACACAATAAATCTTATTATTATTTCATCCAAGTGTTTAATCTTTTTCTTCGGAGTTTGTTCTTGATGAATAAATTCTATTCCCGAGTATTTTTCATCTTTTCTTGTCCGGAGTTCAAATTTCCTGAGCCATTTCGTCGGAACCTCCATCTAAATCACCGCAATGCTCATCGTATTCTTTCATCGTTCATTTTATCTCATCATCCTTTTGTTACCGGAGTTCTTCACGGTGGTTCTTCATGATTTAATTCGCTCTTCAAGAGTTCATAAAGATTCTTGTTGGTGGAGTTCAAGTATCTTTTCTTCTTGCATCTCAAGTGCAATTAATTCTCCGTATTTCTTTTGAAGTGGAGTTTTGCATTTCTTTTGTTCTTCTCAGCTATCCAATTATTTCCGCTTGGTCGGTTCTCACCTTATGATTTTGAGATGTTTTCCATAAGTCCACAACAATCTTATTCTTTCGTTGTTGATTTTCTCAACAACCCGCTCAACCTTTCCTTCTAAGTTCTTTTCATTCAAATTTTTTCAATTTTTCCGGAGGTTTTGTGTCAGGTCTTCATCAAGTGTCATTTCATCCTCTCTAGCTCGTGGTTCTAATTCTTTCCATGTTTTAGCCGGAGTGCTTCCTAAATCCTTTTCAGTCTTATCCGCTTTTTTTCATTCTAACCAATTCGTTAGAACGAGTGCTTTCATAGTCTATTTGATTCGTGAGCTGATTCTCGCCATTCTCGTTGTTCCTCTTCTTCTCGTGCCCTCGATTCTTTGCTTCTTCTCTTGAGTTCTCGCTTCACCTCATCCCTTTCTCTTCCGTTTGTCCTAAGATCTCGGACGAGATCTCTTGTTAGTGGAGGAGTGTTGTAACGCCTCGGATTTGATGCGCCAGTGTCCGTTAGTTATTCGTCGTCGCTGCTATGTCATGTGCTTGCATGTCTCTTTGCCATGTCATCATCTGCATTTCATATCATGTCATCATGTGCATTTCATTTTGCATACGTGTTCGCCTCATGCATCCGAGCATTTTTTCCCGTTGTCCGCTTTTGCAATCCGCACTCCTATGTCTCCCGGCGCCTTTTACCTCTTTTCATGTGCGGTGTTAAACGGTCTCGAATGGACCGAGGTTTGTCAAGCGCCTGGGTATACCACCGTAGACCGCTCGTCAAGTTTCGGATCATTTGAGGTCGTTTATACTCCAACGGTTAACCGGTAACCGTAAAAGCCTCTTTTGTTGCAGCCCAACACCCTCCAAAGTGGCCCAAAACCCACCAAACTCCCTTCCATGCTCTCGGTCGTTCGATCATGATCAAGTGCAAAAACCGCACCTCATTTGGACTCTCCTAGCTCCTCTACCTATATATTGCCCTTCCCTCCAAAAATTGCAGTCCAAACCCTAATCTAGCTCCTCCCAGCCACCGGACGCTGTCTGCACCCTCACCGACCTGTCCAGCCGCCATCGCCGCCTGACGAATCGGAGGTCACCACCTCAGCACCGCCGCCTCCTCCACTGGCACACACGTTCCTCCTCCGCCGCTCCTCCACATGTCTGGCTGGGCCCAGGCGCTCTCCCCAGCCCACACGTCACCTGAGTGCCCCGTGCCCCTCCGGCTGCTGCCCGCCTGCTCAGTGGCTGGCTGGCTGGGCTGGGCTCTGCCACTGGGCCGCCTCCGGCCTGGCCTCCTCCCATCGCCGCGGGCGCCAGCCTGAGCCTGACGACGCCTCAAGGCCAGTGCTCGGCCGCTTGGCCCTCGCCACTCTGCTGCCTCCGCCTGTCTCGCCAAGGCCAGCTGCCGCCAAGGCGAAGCCTCCTCTCCGCCTCCCGGCCACGGAGGTCTGGCCACTGGCGAGCCCCGCCTGAGCCGCCTCCTCCGGCCAAGGCCCAGATCCGCCTCCTGCACCGACCCGCCGCCCTTACTCCGCTGCCCTCCTCTCTCTCCAGCGAGATCCAGGCTCACTCCGCGATCCTCAAACCCGTGTCATGGGTTGACTTTTCCCCTAATATTCGCTCTAAGTCCTCTAATATGTGATATTTCGTGCCATTTTCATTGCATCGTATCTTTGTCATCGTAGTCTGCTTTTGGTCTTGTAATATGTCAAAATGTTCGCCTGAAGAGTAGATCATTTCATCTCATTGCATCATTTTCATTTGAGCTCATCTTGATGCCTGAAATGCTGTTAGAAGAGTGCTATGTGATGTTAGTTTCTGATTTTTATCAGAACATGCACTTTTGTCATTTTTTCCATGATTGATGTATGCATCCTATGGACTTGAGTCCTACATGTGTTTTGTAATATGCCATGTCTTCTTTCCAGTGGTGCTTGCTATGTGTTTTTGTGATCTATGTGGTGACTAGCACAAGCATGCAAACTAGGTGTCTTGTTGTTGCTGATTTCAGCCCTGTTTGCAGTTATTTTGATGCCATGTTAACTTGATGTTACAGAGAGATCCATGCATATTTTGAGATACTTCAGTAAGGATGTTTTGTAAAACATGTCTTGCTATATCCATCCATGCCCTTCTTTGCAATTATGGAGTGCCATAGCTTGAGTCAATCGAGCTCTACTTTGCTATCAAATGTTTCCTGGCAGATTGTATACATGTTATTCAATTTTGCCAAGTTTGTTGTGATTGATCCTTGCATGCTATGTTATTGTTCTTGCCATGTATGTCTTCTATTCCATGTCTTCTTGATGTATGCATGCTTAGTTTATCATTTAAGGCTCTGTAGTGAGTGCATTGAGCTTGTAAACATGCCTACTTGTTATCAGTTTTTGACATGCCATGTTGCTGAATCTGTTAACGAAACTTTCAATATTGACATGGGTGTTACTATATTTTCTGATCCTTTTTGGCTTATGGTCACTAAAGGACATTTGTTCTATGCAATTAGTAGATTCATGCCATGCCTTTGTTTGCCATGATAAGTTCCTGTAACATGTTGTTTCATAGCTCTAAACATTGCAACCTGATGTTATTTCTGCCAATGCCTGAAACTGTTATTAGTTGCAATCTTGCCATGTCATTTTGAGCATGTTCTAGTTGTTTCTGGAGATAGCTCAGTGCTCATGTTTTGTAATGTTTTACCTGTAGATCATGCCCATGCCTTTTGTTTTCATGTTGAGGTCCTGTAGCATGTTGTTTTGATGCTTGCAATATGCCTAGTTGCTGTTTTGGGCAGATTGTTGTTATATCTAGTATTGGGTGTATGTGTTGAACCGCTGTCTGCTTTTGAGTGTGCTCTATATGAAACTTGCTTGATTTTGCATGTAGTTTCATATTATCATGTTGCATCCTTGTTTTGAGGTGTTTTGCTTGATGTTTGTGTGCATTTTGCATCAATGCCATGTTTATCTTGTTTTGCTCATATCTTCTAGGCCAGAGTCTCAATCTAATGAACTTTATATGTAACTTGACTAGAATTTCGTGTAGATCATCATGGTGCATCTTAAATTGCTGTTTAACAACTTCAACTTAAGGTTTATTCAGATCTGGACCAATTTCGAAATTTTCATATGAGGACTTACCGGAATTGTTCTATGTTGTTTCCGGCCTCATTTAAACTTGCTTTGATGTGTTGTTCTTGTTTGCATCATCCCTTGCCATGAGTAGCTTCATCTAGATCTGTCATGCATCATGTTTGTTGTGCATCTTGTCATGTTCATGTGTGGTGTGTTTACTATGTTGTGTGCTTCTTCTTGTTAGTTCCTCGCTATGCTATGATCGTGAGGATTCGCTCGCTCACGCTTGGTTCGGCTTCATCCGCTCGCCATCTTCATGGACCCGCTCTTCTTCCTTGTGGGATTTCAGGCAAGATGACCGCTACCCTGGATCTCACTACTATCATTGCTATGCTAGTTGCTTCGTTTCTTTCGCTATGCTGCGCTACCTATTACCTGCTTATCAAGCCATCCCAAATTGCCATGTCAGCCTCTAACCTTTGCACCTTCCTAGCAAACCGTTGTTTGGCTATGTTACCGCTTTGCTCAGCCCTCTTATAGCGCTGTTAGTTGCAGGTGAAGATGAAGTTTGTTCCTTGTTGAACATGGAGATGTTGTTCTTCCTCGAACATGTTTTCTTGTTGGGATATCACAATATATCTTATTTAATTAATGCATCTATATACTTGGTAAAGGGTGGAAGGCTCGCCTTATGCCTGGTGTTTTGTTCCACTCTTGCCGCCTCTAGTTTCCGCCATATCGGTATTATGTTCCCGGATTTTGCGCCCCTAACGCGGTCGGGTGATTTATGGGACCCCTTGACAGTTCGCTTTGAATAAGACTTTTCAAAGAAGGCCCAACATTGGTTTTACCATTTGCCTCACCACCACCTACCTTTTCCCTTGGGAGTCGCTTCTCGAGGGTCATCTTTATTTAGCCCCCCGACCAGTGCTTCTAAGTGCTGGCCCAACCGAGTAGATCATGGGCCCCTCGTGGCAACTCGAGGTTTGGTTTTACTCGAGGATGTCTCATCCGTGTTGCCTCGGGAACGAGATATGTGCAGCTCCTATCGGGATTGTCGGCGATCGGGCGGCTTTGCTGGACTTGTTTTATTGCTGTGAAATGTCTTGTAGCCGGATTCCGAGACTGATCGGATCTTCCCGGGAGAAGGAATATCCTTCGCTGATCGCGAGAGACGTGACACCACCGCCACCCTGTCTTAGGGTAACGAGAGTCGAGGCGACGCCGCCGCGTAGCGACGACGACGCCGAGATGAGCACGTGACACCACTGCCACCCTATCTATCTTAGGGTAACGCAAGTCGAGGCGGACGTCGTCGCGGTAGCGACGACGGACGCCGAGACGAGCACGAGGCACCACTGCCACCCTATCTTAGCGTAATGCGAGTCGAGGCGGACATCGTCGGGGTAGCGACGATGGATGCTGAGACGAGCACGTGACACCACTGCCACCCTATCTTAGCGTAACGCGAGTCGAGGCGGACGTCGTCGCGGTAGCGACGACGGACGCCGAGACAAGCACGTGACACTAATGCCACCCTGTCTTGGCATTACGTGAGTCGAGGCGGACATCATCGCGGTAGCAACGACAGACGCCGAGACGAGCACGTGACACCATGGCCACCCTGCCTATCTTAGGGTTACGCGAAGTCGAGGCGACGCCGCCGCGTAGCGACGACGGACGCCGAGACGACGACGGACGCCGAGACGCAGCACGTGACACCACCGCCACCCTGCCTTAGCGTAACGCGAAGTCGAGGCGACGCCGCCGCGTTGCGCGACGACGGACGCCGAGACGCAGCACGTGACACCACCGCCACCCTGCCTTAGCATAACGCGAAGCCGAGGCGACGCCGCCGCGTAGCGACGACGACGCCGAGACGAGCACGTGACACCACTGCCACCCTATCTTAGCGTAACGCGAAGTCGAGGCGACGCCGCCGCGTAGCGACGACGGACGCCGAGACGAGCACGTGACACCACTGCCACCCTGTCTTAGGGTAACGCGAGTCGAGGCGGACGTCGTCGCGGTAGCGACGACGGACGCCGAGATGAGCACGTGACACCACTGCCACCCTATCTATCTTAGGGTAACGCAAGTCGAGGCGACGCCGCCGCGTAGCGACGACGGACGCCGAGACGAGCACGTGACACCACCGCCACCCTATCTTAGCGTAACGCGAAGTCGAGGCGACATCGCCGGGTAGCGACGACGGATGCCGAGACGAGCACGTGACACCACTGCCACCCTATCTTAGCGTAACGCGAAGTCGAGGCGACGCCGCCGCGTAGCGACGACGACGCCGAGACAAGCACGTGACACTAATGCCACCCTGTCTTGGCATTACGTGAGTCGAGGCGGACATCATCGCGGTAGCAACGACGACGCCGAGACGAGCACGTGACACCATGGCCACCCTGTCTATCTTAGGGTTACGCGAGTCGAGGCGGACGTCGTCGCGTAGCGACGACGGACGCCGAGACGAGCACGTGACACCATTACCACCCTGTCTTAGCGTAACGCGAGTCGAGGCGACGCCGTCGCGGTAGCGACGACGGACGGCGAGACGAGCACGTGACACCACCGCCACCCTCGTCTTAGCGTAACGTGAGTCGAGGCGACGCTTCGCGTAGAGACGACGGACGCCGAGACGCAGCACGCTACACCGCTGCCACCCTGTTCATCTTAGGGTCACGCGAAGTCGAGGCGACGCCGCCGCGTAGCGACGACGGAACACCGAGACGCAGCACGCTACACCAATGCCACCCTATCTTATCGTAAGCAAGTCGAGGCGACGCCGCCGCGTAGCGACGACGAACGCCGAGACAAGACGCGACAGCACGTGACACCACCGCCACCCTGCGCAGCACGTCATCTTAGGGTTACGCGAAGTCGAGGCAGACGCTATCGCGTAGCGACGACGGACGCCGAGACGAGCACGTGACACCACCGCCACCCTGTCTTAGCGTAACGCGAAGTCGAGGCGACGGTCGCCGCGTAGCGGCGACGGACGCCGAGACGCAAGCACGTGACACCATTGCCACCCTGCCTTAGCGAACGCGAGTCGAGGCGACGCCGCCGCGTAGCGATAACGGACGCCGAGACGCAGCACGTGACACCATTGCCACCCTGCCTTAGCGCAACGCGAAGTCGAGGCGGACGCCGCCGCGTAGCGACGACGGACGCCGAGACGCAGCACGTGACACCACCGCCACCCGGCCTTAGGGTAACGCGAAGTCGAGGTGGACGCCGCCGCGTAGCGACGACGGACGCCGAGATGAGCACGTGACACCACCGCCACCCGGTCTTTAGGGTAACGCGAAGTCGAGGTGGACGACAGCGACGACGGACGCCGAGATGAGCACGTGACACCACCGCCACCCGCCTATCTTAGGGTACGAAGTCGAGGCGACATCGAAGCGACGACGGACGAGACGCAGCATGTGACACCACCGCCACCCTGTCTTAGCGTAACGCGAAGTCGAGGCGATGTCATCGCGTAGCGACGACGGACGCCGAGATGAGCACGTGACACCACTGCCACCCTATCTTAGCGTAACGCGAGTCGAGGCAGACATCCTCGCGGTAGCGACGACAGACGCCGAAATAAGCACATGACACCACTGCCACCCTATCTATCTTAGGGTAACGCAAGTCGAGGCGATGTCGCCGCGTAGCGGCGACGGACGCCGAGACGCAGCACGTGACACCACCGCCACCCTGTCTTAGCATAACGCGAAGTCGAGGCGGACGCCGCCGCGTAGCGACGACGGACGCCGAGACAAGCACGTGACACTAATGCCACCCTGTCTTGGCATTACGTGAGTCGAGGCGGACATCATCGCGGTAGCAACGACGGACGCCGAGACGAGCACGTGACACCATGGCCACCCTGCCTATCTTAGGGTTACGCGAGTCGAGGCGGACGTCATCGCAGTAGCGACAACGGACGCCGAGACGAGCACGCGACACCATTACCACCTCTGTCTTTAGCGTAACGCGAAGTCGAGGCGACGCCGCCGCGTAGCGACGACGGACGCCGAGACGCAGCACGTGACACCACCGCCATCCTGTCTTAGCGTAACGTGAGTCGAGGCGACGCTCGCGTAGAGACGACGGACGCCGAGACGAGCACGCTACACCGCTGCCACCCTGCTCATCTTAGGGTCACGCGAGTCGAGGCGACGCCTTCGCGTAGAGACGACGGACGCCGAGACGCAGCACGCTACACCACCGCCACCCTGTTCATCTTAGGGTCACGCGAAGTCGAGCGACGCCGCCGCGTAGCGACGACGAACGCCGAGACGAGCACGCGACACCAATGCCACCCTGTCTTGTCGTAAGGCAAGTCGAGGCGACGCCGCCGCGTAGCGACGACGCAACAACGAGACGAGCACGCGACACCACCGCCACCCTCGCTCATCTTAGGGTTACGCGAAGTCGAGGCAGACGCCATCGCGTAGCGACGACGGACGCCGAGACGAGCACGTGACACCACCGCCACCCTGTCTTAGCGTAACGCGAAGTCGAGGCGAGGTCGCCGAGTAGCGGCGACGGACGCCGAAACAAGCACGTGACACCACCGCCACCCTGTCTTAGCGAACGCGAAGTCGAGGCGGACATCATCGCGTAGCGATAACGACGCCAGACGAGCACGCGCACCATTGCCACCCTGCCTTAGCGCAACGCGAGTCAGGCGGACGCCGCCGCGTAGCGACGACGACGCCGAGGACGCCAGACGAGCACGCGACACCATTGCCACCCTGCCTTAGCGCAACGTGAGTCATAGGCGACGCCGCCGCGTAGCGACGACGGACGCCGAGACGCAGCACGTGACACCACCGCCACCCTGCTCTAAGTGTAACGCGAAGTCGAGGCGACGCCGCCGCGTAGTGACGACGGACGCCGAGACGAGCACGTGACACCACTGCCACCCGGTCTTAGGGTAACGCGAGTCGAGGTGGACGTCATCGCGGTAGCGACGACGGACGCCGAGATGAGCACGTGACACCACTGCCACCCAGTCTATCTTAGGGTAATGCAAGTCGAGGCGGACATCGTCGCGGAAGCGACGACGGACGCCGAGACGAGCATGTGACACCACTGCCACCCTGTCTTAGGGTAACGCGAGTCGAGGTGGACGTCATCGCGGTAGCGACGACGGACGCCGAGATGAGCACGTGACACCACTGCCACCCGCCTATCTTAGGGTAATGTAAGTCGAGGCGACGCCGCCGCGTAGCGACGACGACGCCGAGACGCAGCACGTGACACCACCGCCACCCTGCTTCAAGCTGCACGCGAAGTCGAGGCGACGCCGCCGCGTAGCGACGACGGACGCCGAGACGAGCACGTGACACGACTGCCACCCTGTCTTAGGGTAACGAGAGTCGAGGCGGACGTCGTCGCAGTAGCGACGACGGACGCCGAGATGAGCACGTGACACCACTGCCACCCTATCTATCTTAGGGTAACGCAAGTCGGGCGGACGTCGTCGCGGTAGCGACGACGGACGCCGAGACGAGCACGTGGCACCACTGCCACCCTGTCTTAGCGTAACGCGAAGTCGAGACGCCGCCGCGGTAGCGACGACGACGCCGAGACGAGCACGTGACACCACCGCCACCCTCGCTTTAGCGTAACGCGAGTCGAGGCGACATCTCGCGTAGCGCATTTACGACGCCGAGATGAGCACATGACACCACTGCCACCATATCTATCTTAGGGTAACGCAAGTCGATGCGGATGTTGTCGCGGTAGCGACGACGGACGCCGAGACGAGCACGTGACACCACTGCCACCCTGTCTTAGCGTAACGCGAGTCGAGGCGGACATCGTCGCGGTAGCGACGATGGATGCTGAGACGAGCACGCGACACCACCGCCACCCTGTCTTAGCGTAACGCGAAGTCGAGGCGACGCCGCCGCGTAGCGACGACGGACGCCGAGACAAGCACGTGACACTAATGCCACCCTGCCTTGGCATTACGTGAGTCGAGGCGACATCATCGCGTAGCAACGACAGACGCCGAGACGCAGCACGTGACACCATGGCCACCCCGCCATCTTAGGGTTACGCGAAGTTGAGGCGACGCCGCCGCGTAGAGACGACGGACGCCGAGACGCAGCACGTGACACCATTACCACCCTGTTTTAGCGTAACGCGAAGTCGAGGCGACGCCGCCGCGTAGCGACGATGGACGCCGAGACGAGCACGCGACACCACCGCCACCCTGCCTTAGCGTAACGTGAGTCGAGGCGACGCTCGCGTAGAGACGACGGACACCGAGACGCAGCACGCTACACCGCTGCCACCCTGCTCTATCTTAGGGTCACGCAAGTCGAGGGACGCCGCCGCGTAGCGACGACGAACAACAAGACGAGCACGTGACACCACTGCCACCCTGTCTATCTTAGGGTTACGCGAGTCGAGGCAGATGTCATCGCGGTAGCGACGACGGACGCCGAGACGAGCACGTGACACCACCGCCACCCTGTCTTAGCGTAACGCGAGTTGAGGCGGACGTCGTCGTAGTAGCGACGACGGATGCCGAAACAAGCACATGACACCACTGCCACCCTGTCTTAGCGAAACGCGAGTCGAGGTGGACATCGTCGCGGTAGCGACAACGGACGCCGAGACGAGCACGTGACACCATTGCCACCCTGCCTTAGCGCAACGTGAGTCAAGGCGGACGTCGTCGCGGTAGCGACGATGGACGCCGAGACGAGCACGTGACACCACTGCCACCCTGCCTTAGCATAAGGCGAGTCGAGGCGGACGTCGTCGCGGTAGCGACGACGGACGCCGAGACGAGCACGTGACACCACTGCCACCCCGTCTTAGCATAACGTGAGTCAAGGCGACGCCGCCGCGTAGCGGCGATGGACGCCGAGATGAGCACGTGACACCATCGCCACCCTGCTTAGCATAAGGCGAAGTCGAGGCGACGCCGCCGCGTAGCGATGACGGACGCCGAGACGCAGCACGTGACACCACCGCCACCTCGCCTTAGCATAACGCGAAGTCGAGGCGACGCCGCCGCGTAGTGACGACGGACGCCGAGACGAGCACGTGACACCACCGCCACCCTCGCCTTAGCGTAACGCGAAGTCGAGGAAGACGCCCTGCGTAGCGACGACGGACGCCGAGACGAGCACGTGACACCACCGCCACCCTGCCTTAGGGTAACACGAAGTCGAGGTGGACGCCATCGCGATAGCGACGACGGACGCCGAGATGAGCACGTGACACCACCGCCACCCGCCTATCTTAGGGTAACGCAAGTCGAGGCGACGCCGCCGCGAAGCGACGACGGACGCCGAGACGCAGCATGTGACACCACCGCCACCCTGTCTTAGCGTAACGCGAAGTCGAGGCGGATGTCGCCGCGTAGCGACGACGGACGCCGAGACGCAGCACGCCACACCACCGCCACCCTGCCTTAGCGTAACGCGAAGTCGAGGCGACATCTCGCGTAGCGACGACGACGCCGAGATGAGCACATGACACCACCGCCACCCTATCTATCTTAGGGTAACGCAAGTCGAGGCGATGTCGCCGCGTAGCGGCGACGGACGCCGAGACGCAGCACGTGACACCACCGCCACCCTGTCTTAGCATAACGCGAAGTCGAGGCGGACGCCGCCGCGTAGCGACGATGGATGCCGAGACGCAGCACGCGACACCACCGCCACCCTGTCTTAGCGCATCGCGAGTCGAGGCGACGCCGCCGCGTAGCGACGACGACGCCGAGACAAGCACGCGACACCAATGCCACCCTGTCTTGGCATTACGTGAGTCGAGGCGACATCATCGCGTAGCAACGACGGACGCCGAGACGCAGCACGTGACACCATGGCCACCCTGCCTATCTTAGGGTTACGCGAGTCGAGGCGGACGTCTTCACGGTAACGACGACGGACACCGAGACTAGCACGCGACACCATTACCACCCTGTCTTAGCGTAACGCGAGTCGAGGCGACGTCCGCGCGTAGCGACGACGGACGCCGAGACGCAGCACGTGACACCACTGCCACCCTGCCTTAGCGTAACGTGAGTCGAGGCGGACGCCTTCGCGTAGAGACGACGGACGCCGAGATGAGCACGTTACACCGCTGCCACCCTGTCTATCTTTGGGTCACGTGAGTCGAGGCGGACATCTTCGCGGTAGAGACGACGGACGCCGAGACGAGCACGCTATAATCGCTGCCACCCTGCTTCATCTTAGGGTCACGCGAAGTCGAGGCGACGCCGTCGCGTAGCGACGATTTAACGCCGAGACGAGCACGTGACACCAATGCCACCCTGTCTTATCGTAAGGCAAGTCGAGGCGGATGTCGTCGCGGTAGCGACGACGAACAACAAGACGAGCACGTGACACCACTGCCACCCTGTCTATCTTAGGGTTACGCGAGTCGAGGCAGACATCATCGCGGTAGCGACAACGGACGCCGAGACGAGCACGTGACACCACCGCCACCCTGTCTTAGCGTAACGCGAGTCGAGGCGGACGTCGTCGTAGTAGCGACGACGGACGCCGAAACAAGCACGTGACACCACTGCCACCCTGTCTTACCGAAACGCGAGTCGAGGCGGACATCATCGCGGTAGCGACAACGGACGCCGAGACGAGCACGTGACACCATTGCCACCCTGCCTTAGCGCAACGTGAGTCAAGGCGGACGTCGTTGTTTGGCTATCATTGGATCTCACTACTATCATTGCTATGCTAGTTGCTTCGTTCTTTCGCTATGCTGCGCTACCTATTACCTGTTTATCAAGCCATCCCAAATTGCCATGTCAGCCTCTAACCTTTTGCACCCTTCCTAGCAAACCGTTGTTTGGCTATGTTACCGCTTTGCTCAGCCCTCTTATAGCGCTTGTTAGTTGCAGAAGATGAAGTTTGTTCCTTGTTGAACATGGAGATGTTGTTCTTCCTCGAACATGTTTACTTGTTGGGATATCACAATATATCTTATTTAATTAATGCATCTATATACTTGGTAAAGGGTGGAAGGCTCGCCTTATGCCTGGTGTTTTGTTCCACTCTTCCCGCCTCTAGTTTCCATCATATCGGTATTATGTTCCCGGATTTTATGCTCCTAACGCGGTCGGGTGATTTATGGGACCCCTTGACAGTTCGCTTTGAATAAGACTTTTCCAGAAGGCCCAACATTGGTTTTACCATTTGCCTCACCACCACCTACCTTTTCCCTTGGGAGTCGCTTCTCGAGGGTCATCTTTATTTAGCCCCCGACCAAAGTGCTTTCTAAGTGCTGGCCCGAACCGAGTAGATCATGGGCCCCTCGTGGCAACTCGAGGTTTGGTTTTACTCAGAGGATGTCTCATCCGTGTTGCCTCGAGAACTAGATATGTGCAGCTCCTATCGGGATTGTCAAGATCGGGCGGCTTTGCTGGACTTGTTTTATTGCTGTGAAATGTCTTGTAGCCGGATTCCGAGACTGATCGGATCTTCCCGGGAGAAGGAATATCCTTCGCTGATCGCGATAGCTTATCATGGGTTGTTGGGACACCCCGCAGGGTTTGAACTTTCAAAGCCGTGCCCGCGTTATGTGGCAGATGGGAATTTGTTAATGTCCGTTGTAGAAAACCCGGTTGATCTCAATTAAAATACACTAACCGTAAAGCGTAATCGTGAGTGTCTCTTTTCGGGTTGATCGAGAGGAGAACACGGTTTCTTGGGTTATGTCCGACGAAGTAGGTGTTCGTGATCACTTCTTGATCATTATTAGTTGACGCACTGCCTTTCGCTCTCTTCTCGCCTCATTTGCGATGTTAGCCACCATATATCCTTAGTCGCTGCTGCAACCTCACCACTTTACCCCTTCCTTTCCCATTAAGCTTTGCTAGTCTTGATACCCATGGTAATGGGATTGCTGAGTCCTCGTGGCTCACAGATTACTACACCACCAGTTGCAGGTACAAGTTGCGATGCTCATGACGCGAGCGCGATGTTTGCTTGTGTTGGAGTTCTTCTTCTGCTTCTTCTTCGATCTGGGGACAGGTTCCAGGCCGGCAGCCTGGGCTAGCAGGGTGGATGTCGTTAGAGCTTTTGTTTATGTTTCATCCGTAGTCGGATGTTGATCTCATGTATGATGTTGATGTATTCTTGTGGCATTTGTGTCTTATGTATGTATCCCCATCTATTATGTAATGTTGATGTAATGATATCCACCTTGCAAAAGCGTCTCAATATGCGGGTCTATCCTTGGTGGGACCTTCGAGTTCCTTTTGGATAGGGTCGCATATTGGGCGTGATAAGTTGGTATCGAGCCTCGACCAACCCTAGGAGCCCCTTGTTTGATCGTAGTTTGGCCGTGAGTCTAGAAGAAAACTGTTTTCGAGTCTAGTTATATCGGAGAGTAGGATTTCTTTTACTCCTCAGCCCCTTCGCCGCCCCGGTGAGGAATCTTGACATAGGTGTTTTGAATTACCTCTTCCCTTCAAATTTTTTTCTCTTTAGGTTCACGCAGTTGGTTTTCCCGTAGTTGTTCCTCAGCTCTTTATCCGTGCATTTCTCGTTATGGTGATTCACCTCTTTGTTTTGCAAGTTCAATCTCAGTTCTTCCTCCGACGCCGTTGTTTTTCCTTGTCCGGTTGTCCTTGTTTTTCCCACCCACCCACCCTTCTTCTTCTCGAACCGAGTCCGTGATCGAGTATCCATCCTACTCGCATGTAAGTCTTTGCCTTCTTTCCTCAATGATTTCAACCGTGTTTTCTTCAAATTGTTCACCGCTTTTCCCTTCCAAGTTGTCTCTGCTTTCCGCCCACCCACCCTCTTATTCCCGGAGTTCGAAGTTCTTCCGACCATAAATTTCATTCGTGGAGCCTCTTAAATTTTCCTCAATTATTTCAACCGTGAATTCTCGCCTGCTCATCATTGTTCATCCCTTTCTTTTCCGTGGATTCAATTCTAGTTTTTCGGGTTGATCGATTCTTTCTCTCAGCTCAAATGTTTTCCCTTGCTCGCTCGCCTCGCCAGCTTTATCCTTCCGAGTGTCAAGACATATCAGAGATACGCCGGTGTTCTAATTAATTCGAGGTTGTCACCTCATCAAAATATTTCAATCGTTCCGGTGCATCATTTATCTGCTCAACATCCCTTTCCAACGGTGTTTTCTTTTAGTGGGCCCTAACCCACATGTCTTTTCCGTGATCTTACCCGACTCTTCTAATTTCCCGAGTTATTCCTAATTTTTTCAAGTGTGACGAAGTATGTATTTCATCACCGATGCTTTTCCAAGATCGATTTCAAATCATTTCATTGTTGGCTCAACCTCTCTGCTTTTCATTCTCCCGAGTATCTCTTTGATTTTGGTGGTGTTTCGTCGCCATTCTCAACTTTAAAGATCGAGTAGAGTTTTTCCTCTAAATCTTGTCCGCTCTCCCAAGATTTGTGGTGCCAGCTCGATTTTATCCTATCAATTTGTTTCCAGATTGTGCAATTCTTTTCATCCATCCGGAGCATTTCAGAGTTGTTTTTCTCTCTCGACCATACGGAGGTCATCTTTTCGAAGATTTCTTCGCTCTAAGTTTTCAAATTCGCTCTCCAATTATTCTATATCCGTGCCCTTCGCTCGCTCCCCAATATTCTTCCGTGCTGCGCTCAAGCATTCGTTAATCAGCTCGCGATCTCTTCGATCTCTTTCTAAATTCCTCAAGTATCTCCGCGTTTCTAATTCTTCCCGCGATTCAGTCTCTTTCATCACCATTTTCAATTCTAACGGTGGTTCGCTCAAGATTCTTTTTCTTTGTTTATCATATTAATCCATTCGTTTTTTCAACCTACCGTGATTCATGAAGTCCTTCTCAATTTTGTGATATGTCACTTCAATTCTTTTTCAAGAAGAATAGTAGTATGCCGATCCATTGTTGGTCATCAATTTAATTTGATGAAGGACAAGCACACAATAAATCTTATTATTATTTCATCCAAGTGTTTAATCTTTTCTTCGAGTTTGTTCTTGATGAATAAATTCTATTCCCTAGTATTTTTCATCTTTTCTTGTCCGAGTTCAAATTTCCTGAGCCATTTCGCCGAACCTCCATCTAAATCACCGCAATGCTCATCGATTCTTTCATCGCTCATTTTATCTCATCATCCTTTGTTATCGGAGTTCTTCACGGTGGTTCTTCATGATTTAATTCGCTCTTCAAGAGTTCATAAAGATTCTTGTTGGTGGAGTTCAAGTATCTTTTCTTCTTGCATCTCAAGTGCAATTAATTCTCCGATTTCTTTTGAAGTGGAGTTTTGCATTTCTTTGTTCTTCTCAGCTATCCAATTATTTCCGCTTGGTCGGTTCTCACCTTATGATTTTGAGATGTTTTCCATAAGTCCACAACAATCTTATTCTTTCGTTGTTGATTTTCTCAACAACTCCGCTCAACCTTTCCTTCTAAGTTCTTTTCATTCAAATTTTTCAATTTTTCCGGAGGTTTTGTGTCGTCTTCATCAAGTGTCATTTCATCCTCTCTAGCTCGTGGTTCTAATTCTTTCCATGTTTTAGCCGGAGTGCTTCCTAAATCCTTTTCAGCCTTATCCGCTTTTTTTCTCATTCTAACCACTCCGTTAGAACGAGTGCTTTCATAGTCTATTTGATTCGTGAGCTGATTCTCGCCATTCTCGTTGTTCCTCTTCTTCTCGTGCCCTCGATTCTTTGCTTCTTCTCTTGAGTTCTCGCTTCACCTCATCCCTTTCTCTTCCGTTGGTCCTAAGATCTCGGACGAGATCTCTTGTTAGTGGAGGAGTGTTGTAACGCCTCGGATTTGATGCGCCAGTGTCCGTTAGTTATTCGTCGTCGCTGCTATGTCATGTGCTTGCATGTCTCTTTGCCATGTCATCATCTGCATTTCATATCATGTCATCATGTGCATTTCATTTTGCATACGTGTTCGCCTCATGCATCCGAGCATTTTTTCCCGTTGTCCGCTTTTGCAATCCGCACTCCTATGTCTCCCGCGCCTTTTACCTCTTTTCATGTGCGGGTGTTAAACGGTCTCGAATGGACCGAGGTTTGTCAAGCGGCCTGGGTATACCACCGTAGACCGCCTGTCAAGTTTCGGATCATTTGAGGTCGTTATACTCCAACGGTTAACCGGTAACCGTAAAAGCCTCTTTTGTTGCAGCCCAACACCCTCCAAAGTGGCCCAAACCCACCAAACTCCCTTCCATGCTCTCGGTCGCTCGATCATGATCGCGGCATGTAAAACCGCACCTCATTTGGACTCTCCTAGCTCCTCTACCTATATATTGCCCTTCCCTCCAAAAATTGCAGCCAAACCCTAATCTAGCTCCTCCCAGCAGCCACCGGACGCTGTCCAAGACTCGCCGACCTGTCCAGCCACCACACGCCGCCCGACGAATCGGAGGCCGCCACCTCAGCACCGCCGCCTCCTCCACTCTCACTGCCACGCGGCCTCCGGCCTTCCCCGCCGCCAAGGCCGCTGGGCCCAGCGCGCTGCCCGGCCCAGTTCAAGGCCGCCTGAGTGCCCCTGTGGCCCCGCCGCTGCCGCCTCACGCCTCAGGCTGGCGAGCGAGCTCCGCTGGCTGGCTGCCTCCGCCGCATGGCTGCCCCGCGCCTGGCCTCCCTCCACACATGCAAGCCGCCTGAGCCCGCTGACGCCTCACATGGCCGGTGCAAGGCGCCTGGCCTCGCCACTGCTGCCTGCTCTGCCTCCGGCCGGGCTGCCAGCTCAGCTCCGCCTGAAGCTCCCTGGCCTGCCCGGCCACCGGAGGCCCTGGCCCTCCGGCGAAGCCCCGCCTGAGCCGCCTCCTCCGGCCGCCAAGGCCCAGATCCGCCTCCCAAGCACTGACCCGCCGCCCCTACTCCGCTGCCCTCCTCTCTTCTCCAGCGAGATCCAGGCTCACTCCGCGATCCTCAAACCCGTGTCATGGGTTGACTTTCCCCTAATATTCGCCTAAGTCCTCTAATATGTGATATTTCGTGCCATTTTCATTGCATCGTATCTTTGTCATCGTAGTCTGCTTTTGGTCTTGTAATATGTCAAAATGTTCGCCTCAAGAGTAGATCATTTCATCTCATTGCATCATTTTCATTTGAGCTCATCTTGATGCCTGAAATGCTGTTAGAAGAGTGCTATGTGATGTTAGTTTCTGATTTTTATCAGAACATGCACTTTTGTCATTTTTTCCATGATTGATGTGTGCATCCTATGGACATGAGTCCTACATGTGTTTTGTAATATGCCATGTCTTCTTTCCAGTGGTGCTTGCTATGTGTTTTTGTGATCTATGTGGTGACTATCACAAGCATGCAAACTAGGTGTCTTGTTGTTGCTGATTTCAGCCCTGTTTGCTGTTATTTTGATGCCATGTTAACTTGATGTTACAGAGAGATCCATGCATATTTTGAGATACTTCAGTAAGGATGTTTTGTAAAACATGTCTTGCTATATCCATCCATGCCCTTCTTTGCAATTATGGAGTGCCATAGCTTGAGTCAATCGAGCTCTACTTTTGCTATCAAATGTTTCCTGGCAGATTGTATACATGTTATTCAATTTTGCCAAGTTTGTTGTGATTGATCCTTGCATGCTATGTTATTGTTCTTGCCATGTATGTCTTCTATGCCATGTCTTCTTGATGTATGTATGCTTAGTTTATCATTTAAGGCTCTGTAGTGAGTGCATTGAGCTTGTAAACATGCCTACTTGTTATCAGTTTTTGACATGCCATGTTGCTGAATCTGTTAACGAAACTTTCAATATTGACATGGGTGTTACTATATTTTCTGATCCTTTTTGGCTTATGGTCACTAAAGGACATTTGTTCTATGCAATTAGTAGATTCATGCCATGCCTTTGTTTGCCATGATAAGTTCCTGTAACATGTTGTTTCATAGCTCTAAACATTGCAACCTGATGTTATTTCTGCCAATGCCTGAAACTGTTATTAGTTGCAATCTTGCCATGTCATTTTGAGCATGTTCTAGTTGTTTCTGGAGATAGCTCAGTGCTCATGTTTTGTAATGTTTTACCTGTAGATCATGCCCATGCCTTTTGTTTTCATGTTGAGGTCCTGTAGCATGTTGTTTTGATGCTTGCAATATGCCTAGTTGCTGTTTTGGGCAGATTGTTGTTATATCTAGTATTGTGTGTATGTGTTGAACCGCTGTCTGCTTTTGAGTGTGCTCTATATGAAACTTGCTTGATTTTGCATGTAGTTTCATATTATCATGTTGCATCCTTGTTTTGAGGTGTTTTGCTTGATGTTTGTGTGCATTTTGCATCAATGCCATGTTTATCTTGTTTTGCTCATATCTTCTAGGCCGAGTCTCAATCTAATGAACTTTATATGTAACTTGACTAGAATTTCGTAGATCATCATGGTGCATCTTAAATTGCTGTTTAACAACTTCAACTTAAGGTTTATTCAGATCTGGACCAATTTCGAAATTTGCATATGAGGACTTACCGAATTGTTCTATGTTGTTTCCGCCTCATTTAAACTTGCTTTGATGTGTTGTTCTTGTTTGCATCATCCCTTGCCATGAGTAGCTTCATCTAGATCTGTCATGCATCATGTTTGTTGTGCATCTTGTCATGTTCATGTGTGGTGTGTTTACTATGTTGTGTGCTTCTTCTTGTTAGTTCCTGCTATGCTATGATCGTGAGGATTCGCTCGCTCACGCTTGGTTCGGCTTCATCCGCTCGCCATCTTCATGGACCCGCTTTTCTTCCTTGTGGGATTTCAGGCAAGATGACCGCTACCCTGGATCTCACTACTATCATTGCTATGCTAGTTGCTTCGTTTTTTCGCTATGCTGCGCTACCTATTACCTGCTTATCAAGCCATCCCAAATTGCCATGTCAGCCTCTAACCTTTTGCACCCTTCCTAGCAAACCGTTGTTTGGCTATGTTACCGCTTTGCTCAGCCCTCTTATAGCGCTGTTAGTTGCAGGTGAAGATGAAGTTTGTTCCTTGTTGAACATGGAGATGTTGTTCCTTCCTCGAACATGTTTTCTTGTTGGGATATCACAATATATCTTATTTAATTAATGCATCTATATACTTGGTAAAGGGTGGAAGGCTCGCCTTATGCCTGGTGTTTTGTTCCACTCTTGCCGCCTCTAGTTTCCGCTATATCGGTATTATGTTCCCGGATTTTGCGCCCCTAACGCGGTCGGGTGATTTATGGGACCCCTTGACAGTTCGCTTTGAATAAGACTTTTCCAAAGAAGGCCCAACATTGGTTTTACCATTTGCCTCACCACCACCTACCTTTTCCCTTGGGAGTCGCTTCTCGAGGGTCATCTTTATTTAGCCCCCCGACCAGTGCTTCTCTAAGTGCTGGCCCAACCGAGTAGATCATGGGCCCCTCGTGGCAACTCGAGGTTTGGTTTTACTCAGAGGATGTCTCATCCGTGTTGCCTCGGGAACGAGATATGTGCAGCTCCTATCGGGATTGTCGGCGATCGGGCGGCTTTGCTGGACTTGTTTTATTGCTGTGAAATGTCTTGTAGCCGGATTCCGAGACTGATCGGATCTTCCCGGGAGAAGGAATATCCTTCGCTGATCGCGAGAGCTTATCATGGGTTGTTGGGACACCCCTGCAGGGTTTGAACTTTCAAAGCCGTGCCCGCGTTATGTGGCAGATGGGAATTTGTTAATGTCCGTTGTAGAAAACCCGGTTGATCTCAATTAAAATACACCAACCGTAAAGCGTAACTCGTGAGTGTCTCTTTTCGGGTTGATCGAGAGGAGAACACGGTTTCTTGGGTTATGTCTGACGAAGTAGGTGTTCAGATCACTTCTTGATCATTATTAGTTGACGACTGCCTTTGTCTCTCTTCTCGCCTCATTTGCGTATGTTAGCCACCATATATGCTTAGTCGCTGCTGCAACCTCACCACTTTACCCCTTCCTTTCCCATTAAGCTTTGCTAGTCTTGATACCCATGGTAATGGGATTGCTGAGTCCTCGTGGCTCATGACATTACACCACCAGTTGCAGGTGTACAAGTTGTAATGCTCATGACGCGAAAGCCGATGTTTGCTTGTGTTGGAGTTCTTCTTCCGCTTCTTCTTCGATCAGGGGATGTGTTCCAGCCGCAGCCTGGGCTAGCAGTGGTGGATGTCGTTAGAGCTTTTGTTTATGTTTCATCCGTAGTCGGATGTTGATCTCATGTATGATGTTGATGTATTCTTGTGGCATTTGTGTCTTATGTATGTATCCCCATCTATTATGTAATGTTGATGTAATGATATCCAGCTTGCAAAAGCGTCTCAATATGCGGGTCTATCCTCGGTGGGACCTTCGAGTTCCTTTTGGATAGGGTCGCATATTGGGCGTGACAACGTGACACCACTGCCACCTTGTCTTAGCGTAACGCGAGTCGAGGCGGACGTCGTCGCGTAGCGACGACGGACGCCGAGACGCAGCACGTGACACCACCGCCACCCTGTCTTAGCGTAACGCGAAGTCGAGGCGCATATCTCGCAGTAGCGATTTACGACGCCGAGATGAGCACATGACACCACTGCCAGCCTGTCTTAGCGTAACGCGAGTCGAGGCGGACGTCGTCGCGGTAGCGAGGATGGATGCTGAGACGAGCACGTTACACCACTGCCACCCTGTCTTAGCGTAACGCGAGTCGAGGCGGACGTCTTCGCGGTAGAGACGACGGACGCCGAGACGAGCACGTTACACTAATGCCACCCAGTCTTGGCATTACGTGAGTCGAGGCGGACATCATCGCGGTAGCAACGACGGACGCCGAGACGAGCACGTGACACCATGGCCACCCTGCCTATCTTAGGGTTACGCGAGTCGAGGCGGACGTCGTCGCAGTAGCGACGACGGGCGCCGAGACGAGCACGCGACACCATTACCACCCTGTCTTAGCGTAACGCTTGTCGAGGCGGACGTCGTCGCGGTAGCAACGACGGACGCCGAGACGAGCACGTGACACCACTGCCACCCTGTCTTGGCGTAACGTGAGTCGAGGCGACGCTCGCGTAGAGATGACGGACGCCGAGACGCAGCACGCTACACCGCTGCCACCTCGTTCATCTTAGGGTCACGCGAGTCGAGGCGGACGTCGTCGGGGTAGCGACGACGAACGCCGAGACGAGCACGTGACACCAATGCCACCCTGTCTTATCGTAAGGCAAGTCGAGGAGGACGTCGTCACGGTAGCGACGACGAACAACAAGACGAGCACGTGACACCACTGCCACCCTGTCTATCTTAGGGTTACGCGAGTCGAGGCAGACGTCATCGCGGTAGCGACGACGGACGCCGAGACGAGGATGTGACACCACCGCCACCCTGTCTTAGCGTAATGCGAGTCGAGGCGGACGTCGTCGTAGTAGCGACGACGGACGCCGAAACAAGCACGTGACACCACTGCCACCCTGTCTTAGCGAAACGCGAGTCGAGGCGGACATCGTCGCGGTAGCGACAACGGACGCCGAGACGAGCACGTGACACCATTGCCACCCTGCCTTAGCGTATCGTGAGTCAAGGCGGAAGTCGTCGCGGTAGCGACGACGGACGCCGAGACGGGCACGTGACACCACTGCCACCCTGCCTTAGCGTAACGCGAGTCGAGGCGGACGTCGTCGCGGTAGCGACGACGGACGCCGAGACGAGCACGTGACACCACTGCCACCCCGTCTTAGCATAACGCGAGTCGAGGCGGACGTCGTCGCGGTAGTGACGACGGACGCCGAGACGAGCACGTCACACCACTGCCACCCTGTCTTAGCGTAACGCGAGTCGAGGAGGACATCGTCGCGGTAGCGAGGACGGACGCCGAGACGAGCACGTGACACCACTGCCACCCTATCTTAGTGTAACACGAGTCGAGGCGGACATCCTCGCGGTAGCGACGGCAGACGCCGAGATGAGCACATGACACCACTGCCACCCTATCTATCTTAGGGTGACGCAAGTCGAGGCGGATGTCGTCGCGGTAGCGATGACGGACGCCGAGACGAGCACGTAACACCACTGCCACCCTGTCTTAGCGTAACGCGAGTCGAGGCGGACGTCGTCGCGGTAGCGACGATGGATGCTGAGACGAGCACGTGACACCACTGCCACCCTGTCCTAGCGTAAAGCGAGTCGAGGCGGACGTCGTCGCGGTAGCGACGACGGACGCCGAGACAAGCACGTGACACTAATGCCACCCTGTCTTGGCGTTACGCGAGTCGAGGCGGACATCGTCGCAGTAGCAACGACGGACGCCGAGACGAGCACGTGACACCATGGCCACCCTGCCTATCTGAGGGTTACGCGAGTCGAGGCGGACGTCGTCGCGGTAGCGACGACGGACGCCGAGACGAGCACGTGACACCATTACCACCCTGTCTTAGCGTAACGCGAGTCGAGGCGGACGTCTGCGCGGTAGAGACGACGGACGCCGAGACGAGCACGTTACACCGCTGCCACCCTGTCTATCTTAGGGTCTCGCGAGTCGAGGCGGACGTCGTCGCGGTAGCGACGACGAACACCGAGACGAGCACATGACACCAATGCCACCCTGTCTTATCGTAATGCAAGTCGAGGCAGACGTCGTCGCGGTAGCAACGACGAACGCCAAGACGAGCACATGACACCACTGCCACCCTGTCTATCTTAGGGTTACGCGAGTCGAGGCAGACGTCATCGCGGTAGTGACGACGGACGCCGAGACGAGCACGTGACACCACCGCCACCCTGTCTTAGCGTAACGTGAGTCGAGGCGGACGTCGTCGTAGTAGCAACGACGGACGCCGAAACAAGCACGTGACACCACTGCCACCCTGTCTTAGCGTAACGCGAGTCGAGGCGGACATCGTCGCGGTAGCGACAACGGACGCCGAGACGAGCACGTGACACCATTGCCACCCTACCTTAGCGTAACGTGAGTCAAGGCGGACGTCGTCGCGGTAGCGACGACGGACGCCGAGACGAGCACGTGACACCACTGCCACCCTGCCTTAGCGTAACGTGAGTCGAGGCGGACATCATCGCGGTAGCGACAACGGACGCCGAGACGAGCACGTGACACCATTGCCACCCTGCCTTAGCGTAACGAGAGTCAAGGCGGACGCCGCCGCGTAGCGACGACGGACGCCGAGACGCAGCACGTGACACCACCGCCACCCTGTCTTAGCATAACGCGAAGTCGAGGCGACGCCGCCGCGTAGCGCGACGCGCCGAGACGAGCACGCGACACCACCGCCACCCTGTCTTAGGGTAACGCGACGCGACGCCGACGCGTAGCGACGACGGACGCCGAGATGAGCACGTGACACCACCGCCACCCTATCTATCTTAGGGTAACGCAAGTCGAGGCGACGCCGCTGCGTAGCGACGACGGACGCCGAGACGAGCACGTGACACCACTGCCACCCTGTCTTAGCGTAACATGAGTCGAGGCGGACGTCGTCGCGGTAGCGACGACGGATGCCGAGACGAGCACGTGACACCACTGCCACCCTGTCCTTGGCGTAAGGCAAGTCGAGGCGACGCCCCGCGTAGCGCATTTACGACGGCGAGATGAGCACGTGACACCACTGCCACCCTATCTATCTTAGGGTAACGCAAGTCGAGGCGGATGTCGTCGCGGTAGCGATGACGGACGCCGAGACGAGCACGTGACACCACTGCCACCCTGTCTTAGCGTAACGAGAGTCGAGGCGGACGTCGTCGCGGTAGCGACGATGGATGCTGAGACGAGCACTTGACACCACTGCCACCCTGTCTTAGCGTAACGCGAGTCGAGGCGGACGTCGTCGCGGTAGCGACGACGGACGCCGAGACAAGCACGTGACACTAATGCCACCCTGTCTTGGCGTTACGTGAGTCGAGGCGGACATCGTCGCGGTAGCAACGACGGACGCCGAGACGAGCACGTGACACCATGGCCACCCTGCCTATCTTAGGGTTACGCGAGTCGAGGCGGACGTCGTCGCGGTAGCGACGACGGACGCCGAGACGAGCACGTGACACCATTACCACCCTGTCTTAGCGTAACGCGAGTCGAGGCGGAAGTCGTCGCGGTAGCGACGACGGACGCCGAGACGAGCTCGTGACACCAATGCCACCCTGTCTTAGCGTAACGTGAGTCGAGGCGGACGTCTTCGCGGTAGAGATGACGGACGCCGAGACGAGCACGTTACACCGCTGCCACCCTGTCTATCTTAGGGTCACGCGAGTCGAGGCGGACGTCGTCGCGGTAGCGACGACGAACGCCGAGACGAGCACGTGACACCAATGCCACCCTGTCTTGGCGTTACGTGAGTCGAGGCGGACATCCTCGCGGTAGCAACGACGGACGCCGAGACAAGCACGTGACACCATGGCCACCCTGCCTATCTTAGGGTTACGCGAGTCGAGGCGGACGTCGTCGCGGTAGCGACGACGGACGCCGAGATGAGCACGTGACACCACTGCCACCCTATCTATCTTAGGGTAACGCAAGTCGAGGCGGACGTCGTTGCGGTAGCGACGACGGACGCCGAGACGAGCACGTGACACCAATGCCACCCTGTCTTAGCGTAACGCGAGTCGAGGCGGACATCGTCGCGGTAGCAACGACGGACGCCGAGACGCAGCACGTGACACCACCGCCACCCTGTCTCTTAGCGTAACGCGAAGTTGAGGCGACGCCATCGCGTAGCGACGACGACGCCGAGATGAGCACGTGACACCACCGCCACCCTATCTATCTTAGGGTAACGCGAGTCGAGGCGACGTCGCCGCGTAGCAACGACGGACGCCAGACGAAGCACGTGACACCACCGCCACCCTGCCTTAGCGTAACGCGAGTCGAGGCGACGCCGCCGCGTAGCGTAGCGCGCGTCAGCGGACGAGACGAGCACGTGACACCACCGCCACCATGTCTTAGCGTAACGCGAAGTCGAGGCGGACGCCGCCGCGTAGCGACGACGGACGCCGAGACGCAGCACGTGACACCACCGCCACCCTGTCTTAGCGTAACGCGAGTCGAGGCGACGCCGCCGTAGCGAGGCCGAGACGAGCACGTGACACCACCGCCACCCTGCTTAGCGACGACGGACGCCGAGCGACGACGGACGCCGAGACACACGTGACACCACCGCCACCCTGTCTTAGCGTTACGCGAAGTCGAGGTGACGCCGCCGCGTAGCAACGACGGACGCCGAGACGCAGCACGTGACACCATGGCCACCCTGCCTATCTTAGGGTTACGCGAAGTCGAGGCGGACGCCGCCGCGTAGCGACGACGACGCCGAGACGAGCACGTGACACCACCGCCACCCTGTCTTAGCGTAACGCGAGTCGAGGCGACGCCGCCGCGTAGCGACGACGGACGCCAAGACGAGCACGTGACACCACCGCCACCCTGCTTCATCTTAGGGTTACGCGAAGTCGAGGCGACGCTCATCGCGTAGCGCGATGGACGCGAGACGCAGCACGCGACACCACCGCCACCCTTTTATCGTATCGACGACGCCGCCGTACAGCAACGACGACGCCAGCAAGCACGTGACACCACCGCCACCCTGTCTTAGCGTAACGCGAAGTCGAGGCGACATCGCCGCGTAGCGATAACGGACGCCGAGACGCAGCACGTGACACCATTGCCACCCTACCTTAGCGTAACGCGAGTCGAGGCGACGACGCCGCCGCGTAGCGACGACGGACGCCGAGACGCAGCACGCGACACCACCGCCACCCTGCCTTAGCGTAACGCGAAGTCGAGGCGACGCCATCGCGTAGCGCGTACGCCGAGACGGACGCCGAGCACGTGACACCATTACCACCCTGCCTTAGCGTAACGTGAGTCAAGGCGGACGCTGTCGCGTAGCGACGACGACGCCGAGACGCAGCACGTGACACCACCGCCACCTGCCTTAGCATAACGCGAAGTCGAGGCGACGCCGCCGCGTAGCGACGACGGACGCCGAGACGCAGCACGTGACACCACCGCCACCCTGTCTTAGGGTAACGCGAAGTCGAGGCGACGCCGACGCGTAGCGACGACGGACGCCGAGATGAGCACGTGACACCACCGCCACCCTATCTATCTTAGGGTAACGCAGTCGAGGCGACGCCGCGCGGTAGCGACGACGGACGCCGAGACGAGCACGTGACACCACTGCCACCCTGTCTTAGCGTAACGCGAAGTCGAGGCGACTTCGCCGCGTAGCGACGACGGACGCCGAGACGAGCACGTGACACCACCGCCACCCTGTCTTAGCGTAACGCGAAGTCGAGGCGACGCCGCCGCGTAGCGACGACGACGCCGAGATAAGCACGTGACACCACCGCCACCCTATCTATCTTAGGGTAACGCAAGTCGAGGCGATGTCGCCGCGTAGCGGCGACGGACGCCGAGACGAGCACGTGACACCACTGCCACCCTGTCTTAGCGTAACGCGAGTCGAGGCGGACGTCGTCGCGGTAGCGACGACGGACGCCGAGACGAGCACGTGACACCACTGCCACCCTGTCTTAGCGTAACGCGAGGTGAGGGGGGCGTCGTCGCGGTAGCGACGACGGACGCTGAGACAAGCACGTGACACTAATATCACCCTGTCTTGGCGTTACGCGAGTCGAGGCGGACATCGTCGCGGTAGCAACGACGGACGCCGAGACGAGCACGTGACACCATGGCCACCCTGCCTATCTTAGGGTTACGCGAGTCGAGGCGGACGTCATCGCGGTAGCAACGACGGACGCCGAGACGAGCACGTGACACCATTACCACCCTGTCTTAGCGTAACGCGAGTCGAGGCGGACGTCGTCGCGGTAGCGACGACGGACGCCGAGACGAGCACGTGACACAACTGCCACCCTGTCTTAGCGTAACGCGAGTCGAGGCGGACGTCTTCGTGGTAGAGACGACGGACGCCGAGACGAGCACGTTACACCGCTGCCACCCTATCTATCTTAGGGTCATGCGAGTCGAGGCGGACGTCGTCGCGGTAGCGACGACGAACGCCGAGACGAGCACGTGACACCAATGCCACCTGTCTTAACGTAATGCAAGTCGAGGCGGACGTCGTCGCGGTAGCAACGACGAACGCCAAGACGAGCACGTGACACCACTGCCACCCCGTCTATCTTAGGGTTACGCAAGTCGAGGCAGACGTCATCGCGGTAGCGACGACGGACGCCGAGACGAGCACGTGACACCACCGCCACCCTGTCTTAGCGTAACGCGAGTCGAGGCGGACGTCGTCGTAGTAGCGACGACGGACGCCGAAACAAGCACGTGACACCACTGCCACCCTGTCTTAGCGTAACGCGAGTCGAGGCGACATCGCCGCGTAGCGATAACGACGCCGAGACGCAGCACGTGACACCATTGCCACCCTGCCTTAGCGTAACGCGAGTCGAGGCGGACGCCGCCGCACCATTGTAGCGACGACGGACGCCGAGACGCAGCACGTGACACCACCGCCACCCTGCCTTAGCGTAACGCGAAGTCGAGGCGACGCCGCCGCGTAGCGACGACGGACGCCGAGACGAGCACGTGACACCACTGCCACCCTGTCTTAGCATAACGCGAAGTCGAGGCGACGCCATCGCGTAGCGACGACGGACGCCGAGACGAGCACGTGACACCACCGCCACCCTGCGAAGTCTTAGGGTAACGCGAAGTCGAGGCGGACGCCGCCGCCACCCTCTTAGTAGCGACGGCGACGCCGAGATGAGCACGTGACACCACCGCCACCCTATCTATCTTAGGGTAACGCAAGTCGAGGCGGACGCCGCCGCGTAGCGACGACGGACGCCGAGACGCAGCACGTGACACCACCGCCACCCTGTCTTAGCGTAACGCGAAGTCGAGGCGACGACGCCGCCGCGTAGCAACGACGGACGCCGAGACGAGCACGTGACACCACTGCCACCCTGTCTTAGCGTAACGCGAGTCGAGGCGGACGTCCTCGCGGTAGCGACGACAGACGACGAGATGAGCACGTGACACTACTGCCACCCTATCTATCTTAGGGTAACGCAAGTCGAGGCGGATGACGTCGCGGTAGCGATGACGAATGCCGAGACGAGCACGTGACACCACTGCCACCAAGTCTTAGCGTAACGAGAGTCGAGGCGGACGTCGTCGCGGTAGCGACGATGGATGCTGAGACGAGCACTTGACACCACTACCACCCTGTCTTAGCGTAACGCGAGTCGAGGCGGACGTCGTCGCAGTAGCGACGACGGACGCCGAGACAAGCACGTGACACTAATGCCACCATGTCTTGGCGTTACGCGAGTCGAGGCAGATATCGTCGCGGTAGCAACGACGGACGCCGAGACGAGCACGTGACACCATGGCCACCATGCCTATCTTAGGGTTACGCGAGTCGAGGCGGACGTCGTCGCGGTAGCGACGACGGACGCCGAGACGAGCACGTGCACCATTACCACCCTGTCTTAGCGTAACGCGAGTCGAGGCGGACGCCGCGCGTAGCGACGACGGACGCCGAGACGCAGCACGTGACACCACCGCCACCCTGTCTTAGCGTAACGTGAGTCGAGGCGACGCTCGCGGTAGAGACGACGACGCCGAGACGAGCACGCTACACCGCTGCCACCCTGTTCTATCTTAGGGTCACGCGAAGTCGAGGCGGACGCCGCCGCGCGCGACGACTTAACGCCGAGACGAGCACGTGACACCACTGCCACCCTGTCTTATCGTAACGTAAGTCGAGGCGGACGCCGCCACGGTAGCGACGACGGACGCCAAGAGGAGCACGTGACACCACCGCCACCATGTCTCTTAGGGTTACGCGAAGTCGAGGCGACGCCATCGCGAGCGAGTCGAGGCGGCACGTGACACCACCGCCACCCTGTCTTAGCGTAACGCGAAGTCGAGCGACGTCGCCGAGTAGCGACGACGGACGCCAGACGAGCACGTGACACCACCGCCACCCTCTTAGCGTAACGCGAAGTCTTAGCGTAACGCGAACGTCGAGGCACGACGCCATCGCGTAGCGAGTCGACGGACGCCGAGACGAGCACGTGACACCACCGCCACCCTCGCTTAGCGTAACGCGAGTCGAGGCGACGCCGCCGCGTAGCGACGACGGACGCCGAGACGCAGCACGTGACACCACCGCCACCCTGTCTTAGCGTAACGCGAAGTCGAGGCGACGCCGCCGCGTAGCGACGACGGACGCCGAGACGAGCACGTGACACCACCGCCACCCTGCCTTAGCGTAACGCGAGTCGAGGCGACGCCGCCGCGTAGCGACGACGGACGCCGAGACGAGCACGTGACACCACCGCCACCCTATCTTCTTAGGGTAACGCGAAGTCGAGGCGACGCCGCCGCGTAGCGACGACGGACGCCGAGACGCAGCACGTGACACCACTGCCACCCTGTCTTAGCGTAACGCGAAGTCGAGGCGACGCCGCCGCGTACGACGACGCGCCGAGACGTAGCGTAACGCGACGAGGCGACGCCGAGAGCGAGCACGCCGAGACGACACGTGACACCACCGCCACCCTATCTATTTAGGGTAACGCGAAGTCGAGGCGGACGCCGCCGCGTAGCGACGACGGACGCCGAGACGAGCACGTGACACCACCGCCACCCTCTATCTTAGCGTAACGCGAAGTCGAGGCGGACGCCGCCGCCGCACGTAGCGACGACGGACGCCGAGACGCAGCACGTGACACCACCGCCACCAATGCCACCCTCTTTAGCGTAACGCAAGTCGAGGCGACGTCGCCACCGCGACGACGAACGCCGAGACGAGCACGCGACCATGTTCGACGCCGAGATCGAGCGACGACGCCGAGACGAGCACGTGACACCACCGCCACCCTGTCTTAGCGTAACGCGAAGTCGAGGCGACGCCGCCGCGTAGCGACGACGGACGCCGAGACGAGCACGTGACACCACCGCCACCCTGTCTTCTTAGCGTAACGCGAAGTCGAGGCGACGCCGCCGCGTAGCGACGACGGACGCCGAGACGCAGCACGCGACACCACCCACCCTGCGCCTTAGCGTAACGCGAAGTCGAGGCGGACGCCGCCACGTAGCGACGACGGACGCCGAGACGCAGCACGTGACACCACCGCCACCCTGTCTTAGCGTAACGCGAAGTCGAGGCGACGCCGCCGCGTAGCGACGACGGACGCCGAGACGCAGCACGCGACACCACCGCCACCCTGTCTTAGCGTAACGCGAAGTCGAGGCGGACGCCGCCGCACGTAGCGACGACGGACGCCGACGCGCGCACGCGACACCACCGCCACCCACCGCCACCCTGTCTTAGGGTAACGCGAAGTCGAGGCGACGCCGCCGCGGTAGCGACGACGGACGCCGAGACGAGCACGTGACACCACTGCCACCCTGTCTTAGCGTAACGCGAAGTCGAGGCGACGCCGCCGCGTAGCGACGACGGACGCCGAGACGAGCACGTGACACCACCGCCACCCTGTCTTAGCGTAACGCGAAGTCGAGGCGACGCCGCCGCGTAGCGACGACGGACGCCGAGACGCAGCACGTGACACCACCGCCACCCTGTCTTAGCGTAACGCGAAGTCGAGGCGGACGCCGCCGCGTAGCGACGACGGACGCCGAGACGAGCACGTGACACCACTGCCACCCTGTCTATCTTAGGGTAACGCGAAGTCGAGGCGACGCCGCCGCGTAGCGACGACGGACGCCGAGACGCAGCACGTGACACCACCGCCACCCTGTCTTAGCGTAACGCGAAGTCGAGGCGGACGCCGCCGCGTAGCGACGACGGACGCCGAGACGAGCACGTGACACCACCGCCACCCTGTCTTAGCGTAACGCGAAGTCGAGGCGGACGCCGCCGCGTAGCGACGACGGACGCCGAGACGAGCACGTGACACCACCGCCACCCTGTCTTAGCGTAACGCGAAGTCGAGGCGACGCCGCCGCGTAGCGACGACGGACGCCGAGACGAGCACGTGACACCACCGCCACCCTGTCTTAGCGTAACGCGAAGTCGAGGCGGACG
>JAHIAM010003419.1:0-35510 GCA_021605205.1 Aegilops longissima | reverse complement strand
GACTTTTGTTCGGCTTGCCGAGATGATGATCCGGAAGTTGAGATCGGCTCAACAAAGTGACGACGTGTCAGCGAGGTCGGCACCGTGGAGCAATATTGCCGGACTGGTTTGACACCAAAGATGATATTGAAGATCATGTTTAAAAGATTTTAAAGTTAGTGGGATGTGTTCGAAACAAACCACAACACCCCATACAAAACTTCCTTCAAAAGGATGTCTGAAATCCAGCTCATAGAAAAGATTTAACTCGGTCGGATTCGTTGCTACAGAAACAGATCCGAAAAGTGATGCACTAATCGGAAGGTTCCCGGAGTTTGGACGGTCGAATCGAGCTGAAATTTTGAGGGTGGTAGATATAAGAATTCGCAGCCATCAACGGTTGATCTTCGAAGGAAGTCCGAGCTAGAAGCTGGACACCACGCCTAAACTCATCCAGATTCTCGTCCAGATTCAATGCGGCTCCCAGATATCGGAGATTGCCAGAGATTCCTCCATCGGAACTCGATGAAATTTTCCAGGTTGTTGTAGACTCAATTCGCACAATTCCACCAAAGCAATCGTTAAACGGCGCTTGAGGTGGCGGTGGCGGCGACACAAGTCCACTGCCTAGAAAAAAAGACGGCCGTCCGAGGGCATGTTGACGCTGAGCCCCTGTGCTCCCTCGGATGATTCCTCCATGATCTTGATAGAGATCAGAGTTGATGAAGGCCCCATCCCAACATGACGATCGGAGGTAGGGCACAGTCCTTGGTCGAATCCAAGGTGACCAATGAGCTGGTGACGAAGATGCCAAGTCGCAGCTTGATCTACAAAGCAGCCATCACCTTTTGCCAACACATAACGGAACTCTCAATGAAAGCACCAATGTCGGTGTCAAACCGCGGATCTCGGTAGGGGGTCCCAACTGTGCGCTAGGCGGATGGTAACACGAGACAAGGGACACAATGTTTTACCAGGTTTGGGCCCTCTCGACGGAGGTAATACCTACCCCGCTTGATTAATATTGATGATATGGTTAGTACAAGAGTAGATCTACCACGAGATCGTAGAGGCTAAACCCTAGAAGCTAGCCAATGGTATGATTGTTGTTCGCTCATCGACCAGCCTCGGCCTCGTTTATATAATGCACCGCAGGCCTAGGATAACAAGAGTCCCAGCCGAACACGCCTGGGGAGGAGTCCTTGTCTTGATCGCCAAGTCTTGTGGAATCTTCCTTATATGCGGCAATCGTCCGGATCGGCCCATGAGTATACGGCCATGGGGATCCTCGCCCAATCCAACCGATGAGGAGACGACATGGTGAGTAATTTCAGTCCAGACACCGCCGTGGAGTAATCGTGTCTCCGGATCATTGGTCGTCAAGCGGGCTGCAAATTATGATGGTGTTGGATCATCTCTTCAATGACTTTGTTGTCTTTGCTGCTTGTTCCGATGGGTAGTTCTTCTTCTTCTTATGCATATTCCTTGTCATTTGGTCATCCTCGCTATGTCACTCTTACTATCACTACAAAAAAGACACATCCGTGACATTTTGGGCTGAACGAATTTTTTTCCTCATACATATGACACTTCTATGACGATAATTGTGACAAAACCCGCATCATCATAGATGTGGTGGGCCCTACTTATGAAAAAAATCATGACAGTAAATGGCTTTTTGCCTTGGGCGAGCCGGATACTCAGCTGCATGACATTCTTTTGGGCCGCCCATGACGGAAAAACCATGGTAGAAGCGAGGGGAGGAAAATTTCGGGAGTTCCTTGCTACGTGGAGGTCGGGGTCGAGCGACATGCTGCTTTCTCAGACACGACGCTGCTGGTAAAGTAGGCGTTATTCTAATCAACCCGAAGCGAGGCGTTGGCTCTAATCGAACTCCGAGCGATTGTAATCGCAGTTACGCTATCGAACCCGAGTGATCGATCGATGGTTGTTAATCGAACCCGACGAGCGATTCTTCGCCATCGCTGCTAATCAAGCCGATCGATTGATGAACAAAGTGAGCATTACGGGCGGGGGAGGTTGATGAATAAGAGGGTTATGTTGCCTGGATGAACAGGACCCCGTGGTGTGGAGGGTTGATGAATAAAGAGACGGTGGAGGGGTGCCTGTGAGGGGTGGTTGAACAGACCCCATGGTGTGGAGGGCTGGATGAATGTAGATGGTGGGGGGTGGTTGAACAAGAGCTGTGGAGAAAAGCGCGGTGGAGGCCGGATGAACAGGAGCCCGTGGAGGCCGGAGGAGGTCGACGGTGGAGATGAACAGATCCGTGGAGTCCTGCTTATGCACGCCACACCTGGCCCCGATGAACAGACTCCTGCTTCAACCGTAGGGAGGTCCATTTCGTCTGCTTATGGCGGTACGCCACACCTCTCCCGGCGAACAGGACCCCTGCTGATCAGAGGAGGTCCGTTGGTCTGCTTTTATGGCACGCCACACCCTCCCGATCAACATGACCTCTGCTTCGATCAGAGGAGGTCCGCTTCTTCGCCATGGCACGCTGCACTTCTCTCGATCAACAGACCCTGCTTTCAACATGGCCGGTCGAACACAAGGCCGCTTCTCCATTCTCGCGGTACGCCAGCCTTGTTTCCATCGCCGCTCCGGCCCAAGCCTCCAGATGAACACGACCACATTCCATTCCGACCCAGCCGGTTGGCTCCCACGCTGCCTGCTGCTCTCCCGGCGAACACGACGCATTCCGCTGCTCCCCATGAACACGACGCATTCCGCTGCTCTCCCATGAACACGACGACGACGCTTGTTTCTCCGTTCGACCCAGCCATGTCAACGAGCCTCGCCAGATTACGCATGAGTAGGGCGTTGAGACCCACCAGATGTACACATACATGGCTATATTTTCTTTTCTTGCACCTCGTCACAGACGACGCAGTACATGCGTATGCGCGCTTACTTCGAGACGGCGCTACTTACATCAACCAAGATGTATGCACATCGTCACACCAGAATGACAACGCTACATACGCTCACCGTGGGTCCCGACCGCCGTGCACTTCTTGCTCACAAGATGTAGCCGGTGGGTCCCAGCAATGTGGGTGAATCGCTTTTCTGCCTGCACGCACTTCCTTATGCATAAGATGTAGCTGGTGGGTCCCAGCAATGTGAGGTGAATCATTTTTGCCTTGACGCATTTCCTTGCGCATGTAAGGTGTAGCTCAGGGTCCCAGCAATGGGGGCGAATCATTTTTGCCCGGACGCACTTCCTTATGGCATAAGATGAAGTCAAAAGGCCCCAAATAGCCGTGGGGAAATGTTTTTCCAAAAATACAAAGGGCCCGCCCAAAGGTCCCACTGCTGTGTGGAGGAATCATTATTTTCCGCAGAATAAGGAGGCACTTCCTTGTCATGCGGCTGACCCAGCTGTCACCTCTCCACGCATAAATCCACGCTCATGGAAGTCGCTCGACCATGTTGACCAGGTCACCGAGAGCACCACGGTGGTGGACGACGGCGAGGCCTAGGAAGGGGACGACGCGGAGTCGGGAAGACGCGGGAAGCCTCAAGGCAGAGGAGTACGAGGGTTCACCGTTCGGCCGTGTGTGAGGCTGCCGCCACCATGTGGCCCGCCAAGGTGGGAATAGTAGGGGGCGTGAGGCTCAAGGCAAGACAACCGCCACAGGAGGCAGGAGCATGCACGACCGCGCTGCTTTGGGCGGCCGGAACAAGAAGACTAGAGGTTGAAGAAGCACCACGCCTGGATGGACATCGACGCCATCGACGCCACCGAGCTAGAATCGTTCATATTGACTAAGTTGACAAAGCCCTCCGTCCCTCACAACTTAGTTGGCCCATTAAGTCATCCTCCCACTATGGTGGGTCCCAGCAAGCAGCGGGGTATTCATTTTTTGTGCGTAATAAGGAGGCACTTCTCATGTATGAAGATATAGCTGGTGGGTCCCACATGTCACGGGGAACGTTTTTCGTGAAATACAGAGGCCCTTCCGTGGGTCCCAGCCGTCGTGGAGGAATCATTATTTTGCGCAGACACCACGAATCGATGGATGTCGCTCATCGACCACGATAACCAGGTCACGCCGAGATCACCATGGCGGTGGACGACGGCGCAGGCCTAGGAAGGAACGGCACGAGCCGGGAACACTCGAATGGTTGCTCACGCGGTGGGGAGTACGAGGGTTTATCGTCCGGCTGCCGCCGTAAAAATAACAGGAGGTGTGGGTGAGTAGAGGAATGGCCTGCCAAGAATGAAGTAGGTGGGCGGTAAGGCTCAGGCGTCAGATAGTCGGCCACGGGAGGCGGAGCAGCAGTCCCACCGAGCTGGTTTGGGCGGCCGGAGCAAGAAGATCGATATTGAAGAAGATCACGGCTGCTGGATTAACATCCAACGGTCATCGCTGCTAGAATCGCTTAGGACTGTTGACAAAGCCAAAGTACACGCCAACCTAGTAGACCCACAAGTCAGCCTCCAAATCTGTCCCAAACAACATACAGCCCTTAAATTTCTAGCCAGATTCAAATTAATTTTAAATCTAAATATACCTTAATTTAAATTCAATGAAATTTTACCCACACAAAACAATGAAATTTAAAATACCAAAATCCGAAAGAAAACAGTATTTTGGAACTAATTGCCTGCTTGCTGTATTTTTTCATTTTACAGCCCATTTATTATTACTTATAGCCCATTTCTTATTACTTATAGCCCATTTTCTTGGCAAAATGCATCCTCCTCGCCTTGAAAGATTTCCGCCTAGTAGGGCGAGAAAGCAAGCAGGCCTACGTTGGTTATTCTCAAAAAACAAAATAGCTGGCTAGCCATTTTCGTAAAGGAATAAAACAAACTTGGCTGGTCATGTGCAAACATATGAAATAAAGTTCGGCTAGACGGGCCACGGGTCCCGCACAACCCAGCTTGATACCCTTCTCCGTCCCGAAAACAAAATTATCATGCATGCCATCGGGTCCCTATCGTCATCCTCACCATGTACAATATCTCCTTATTCCTCTCGGTTGTCGACCATGTTGACAACACCGAGGGCGGCCGTCAGACCCCGATTCCAAGTCACATCGATCTAGCTGTAACACCTCATATCACTTTATGCGCCTCATGCGGTATTCTACCGTGTCGCCTTTACCATGGTTCGGGACCGCTTTGCCTTTTTGGCTCACGATATGATAGTGTCGCTAGCATCCATATGACAGAGAACCCGGCCGACATGGCTAGTCGTGAACCCAAAGCGCACTAACCCATGGGGACAGCATACATGAATCAACTTCGAGCATGTCGGTCAAGAGCTGCAGAATCTGGCCGTAGCACTGGGCTAAGAGGACTCGAACCCGGTCAGTAGCAGTTAGGCAGACTTGGATGTCACCGCATGATATTTCCCGAGGGGACAGACACAGAACGAAGTGAAACACATGCCGCCACCAAGTGTCCAGAGCAAGAGTGCTAGGCTAGCAGACTCCAAGTGAGCCGGGTCAGAAGCGGTTCACTATCGCCAGAAGCACTAGACTACATTTCCCATATGAGAGGCTGCCAAGGATAAACAACTAGATTGTTTGATCCCACACATACCAAGCATTTCAAACATACACACAATATGCTCAATATGTAAATACAACATGGCATCACAACATAACTCTACGACTCAAATATTTATTCATTAGGCCCGAGGAGCTTAGATATTACAATCATGGGTCTCATGACCCAACACTCGAGCATACAAGTCAAAGCACAAGTTGAAGCTTAACATGTCTCGAGTACGTACATCTACAAATGAAAAAGGCTGAGAATCCTCGACTATCTACCAGATCTCGCCGAGGGCACAAGATCGTAGATGAGGTAATGCTAAACGTCAAGTCCACGCTGAACTACTAGCGAGACCGACGCCTCTCGCAAAACATAAAATAAGCAAACGTGAGTAAAAATGTACTCAAGAAGACTTACATCGTAATCCAACTACATATGCATCGGCCAATAAAGGGGTGGTGGAGGTAATCAGAGAAGCCATCTTTGACTCGGTGGCTATCCTAAACTACGATCGCAAGTAACTCTTTGAGGTGGCATACACGAGTACACATATTCACCATATCAATACACCACTATGGATCCGCCCCTGCCTCTCTACGAGAGCGCCATCCATAGCACTCACGCTTATCTTGCGATTTTAGAGTATCCACTTTCACTTGTCTATGAACCGTTATAGGCAACCTGTAAGTCCTTTTCCATGGACACGCTATTCAATAGATCATGTTAACCCCGCAGGGTGTAGTTCTTCATACATGTTTCCACCACTTAGCGCCCAGACACGACATGTGCTCAGCAGATTTCTGCTTAAAGCCGACGGGTGTAGACCACGACCTGCCTAAACACTCAAGTCTCTAGTCCAGTTTATCGCCTATTCAGGTTCCATCCGCAGGAGTCCGCCGAGGTTTCACATACGGCCCCGAATGATGTGTGCAGGTTCCCAGATACCAAACGGACATTCGCACACCAGCCACGGTGTATCTACTGCATCATAGCTCACCCCTAGGGTCAGGCCACGCACGGCCTCCAACACATATCCTACAAACACCATAAACTACTTGCAACTCCCCGGATGAGGACAAGGGTGATTAAGAAGTCGAGCGGGTCATATTTCAGGCCCAATGCATGGTAGTAGCTGAATCATGGATCACAAACACGTAACTCTGGGCCCTAAGGACGGCTTCAATGAGACAACCCACCATGTACTCCTACATGGCCTCTCACCGCTACTTTTACCAAATCGTGTTCACACACTTAGCTCACACACAAGAGGACATGTTCACACACCATTCCAATTCATTCCCGATGAATCGACCGACTCAACTCTAAGCAAGAGTGCATGACAAACAAGCAAGTATGAGTAGGCACAACAGGCTCAATCAACTCCTACCATGCTAGTGGGTTTCATTTATTTAGCGTGGAATGACAGGTCATGCAGAGGATAAGGGGTTCAGCTACCGCAGCAAGTAATGTATGAATCGTTGTTGTCCTAATGCAATAAAAGAGAGCAGAGCGAGAGTGGGATTGTATCGAATGAACAAGGGGTTTTGCTTGCTCGGCACTTCAAGATAATACAGCTCTTCATCGGTGTCATCGAACTCATCGTCGAATGTCGCTCATCGAGAGGGACAATCACAGCAAACAAGGAAGAACACCATCAATGCAATGCACAATATGATGCATGATCATGACATGTCAAAATGCTGTGATTTGAGCTAATGCAACTAGCAAAGCAGACAATGAAGTTGGTTTGAATCCAAGATTCAAATTCAAACTCCATATGTGAGAGTTTAAATGCCATTTAATTGATTTGACCTGATCAGCAGGTATAAGTTGTTCTAACATGCATGAAAATGGTACAGATGGATAGATTGGATTTTATGATCATTTTTCATATATAAATTATTTCATTCTCGAGCTACTTGATTTTCTATGATTTTAGAAGTTTTGGTTATTTTCCGAATTTCCGATAAACTTAAATCCAAAAATCAATCATCGCTGGCTGCGGACGTCACAGAGGTGTCGCAGGCTGAACAGTTAAACCCGACGGTGGGGGCCACACGCCGCTGACACCGGGTTAACCTCGAGTCAAACTCGGGCTGATTAGCTTGACTAAGCCCCGGGGCCCACCGGTCGGCCTCTGTGGGGTTGTTTAGTGGGGTTTAGCCGTTAATCACGCTGCCACGTTGGCTCACCGGAGTATGGCCGGGCGGCGACCTCAAACGCTGCCGAGGGTCTGCTCGCCTCCCAAGGCCCGTGAGGAGTAGCGGAGAGCGCCCACGGGAGCCGGAGCTCGCCTGCATCCAACATGCAAGCAAGCAGTTAGCGGCCGAGCTCGCCGGAACGAGCTCGTGGCGGCGCCGAGTTCGGACACGAGCGGGACGCGTTGCGGTGGCTGGTGATGTGTTTAGCACCCACGGCTTTCGGGTGCGCGTGAGTATGATGGGCACATGCCCGGACCAAATGGTCACTGAGCATCACCGGCGACGAAGCGCGGGCAGCGGCGGTTTCGCCAACAAGGGGCGACGGCTACGGCGTGTGAGAGTGAGAATGAAGAGGGGGAGAAGGGCAGGAGCTCACGGCGAAGTGCAGAGATGTCCTCGCGCGGCTCGGGAGCACCGGCGAGCGGGGCGGCGAGAGAGATCTCCGCCGGCCGAGGTTGAAGAAGACGGGGGATGGCGATTCTGGGCTTCCATGTTGCTTGATCGGTGCAGTATATGAGCTAACGGCGGGAGGCCGATGGATGCGTCGGGGAGGCGAGGAGGTGGCTCAGGGCGCGACATCGATGAGCGGCGGCGACAGCGGTGCTCGGGCGTGAGAGGGAGAGAGAGCAGAGGAGGGGGAAGCACGGGGGAGAGCGAGAGCGGTCCAGGGAGGGTGAGTGGCGTCGTGGAGGCATCCAGGCCCTCGGCGGCAAGCAGGAGCTGGCGAGGCGCGGGCTCACGCTGGCCGGGCCACACACGCTACTGTCCTGTCGGGTTCTAAGTCCGACAAGAGAATGGGGGTAGGTATGGAGAGGCAAGATCCTAGCTATGGAGTAGTTGTATACGCAAGGGATTTTTGAGTTCAGCCCTTCTGAGGAAGTAATAGCCCCACGCCTCGGAGCCCGGAGGCGGTCGACTGGATTATATGCGATGTGTTACAGGGGGAAAGTAAACCTCTACTGTGGAGGGGGGTGGCTTATATAGAGTGCGCCAGACCCCAGCCAACCCACGAGTAGAGGGTTTAAGGTGCAAAGCTAGTATGCATCGTAACGCCTTACATAAAGTGTCATTAAGATCATAAAGACTATTTAACTACAGCACTCGCTTGGGCACCGAGTGGCTCTTGGACTCCCGTGGTCGAGTAGGTCTTCTTGGTCGAGTGTCTTGAATTGCCGAGTGGAAACCTACCAGTCGACCGGAAGGTTGCTTCTCTTGCAGTGTCCTGTGGAGGGTACCTTTGGGCAGGTCTATGACCCTACCCTGTGTACATGACTTCATCATTAGCCCCTAATGGATCGAGGTTTGAGTGAGGAAGGAGTTGATAATCTTTCCACCTGTTCTTCTTGTTATGAGTGTGTCTTACTCTAGATCAACGACCTTTTAGTGATGGCATCAACTTTCTTTCACGCTTTTGATCCATTCTTCACGCTTGTCGAGTGAACTCGTGAACTTGAGGATTTCGTTTAATTGATCGGAGGAAATCTATTATCCGACGAGTTGCTCATGGGTTAGCGGATTTCATGATCCGAATTTTGGGAAGCGCTGGCGGAGAAAACCGCGGCACTCGGATGGGATAAGACGATGACGCCTCGGTCTTCACGCCGCTTTTTTCGCTACGATCGCTGTATGCGCTACTGCTTTCGATTTGACGGATTGTTTGGGCCTACCGTCACCCATCGGAAGCAGCCCCATATAAAGCGCCGACAGGTATTCTGAACTTTTTGGAGCGTTAACTCCATCATTTCACTCCCAACTCCATTGTTCACCTTGCTGCTTTCATTTCGCTATGCGAGAACTTCTTGGGTTGTCGATCAGACCGGGTCTCTTCACACATGTTCACCGCCGCCTCGGACGGTGAAGAAAACGAACCCGAATGATGAGAGAACCCAAGTAATCCAGATGTGTGGGGACTCGGGGTCCAGATGAGGGGAAGAGCGCTTTCCGGCTATGACTCTCCCCGACTCTGTTAGAGGGTGGCAATGACCGGTTCTATCGCCAAGACCAGCCGACACCGGGCAAATGACCTGGCTCCTCCTTTCTCCATGTGTCGAGTGAATGCTTCATCTTCCTCAAGGTGTTACCAGAGGAGAAGGCCCAAGTAAAGTTGTTGATGGAGCGCAGAGTCCAGCTCATTCATGACGGGTGACCGCATGGATCTCCGAGGTTTTCTCCGACGGCAGATTCAGCCACCGCAATACCGAGGTCATCTGATGTGGATGTACTGCACGGATGACACCACTTGGGTCCATCCAGAGGAGGTCGATGACGCCACGCTGGAGAAGTGGATGACTGCCATCACAGAAACAAAGATAACCTCATGAGCTAGGAGGATTCCACCACCACCAGCCTTACAAAGTAGACAAGGTACAACCACTTTTCTTCGATCGTGATTCGCTGCATTCATTCTGCTTAGATGCCAATTGCCGATCGACTTTCGCTTTGTTTTGTTGTCTTCTAGGTCACCACCGAGATGTACTCGATGCCCAACGGGCGCAGGAAACAATGAAGAAGAAGAAGGAAGTGGAGGTGAAAGTCAGGAGGAATGGGAGTCCAACGGCGAGGAGGATGACAGCTCTGACGACGAGGAGGAGGAGGAGGAAGAGGAGGAAAACGTCGATCCTCCTCGCTTGGAGGGAAGGTCCAAGTCGACGCATGACCCGGCGGCCGGGCGCTGTAAAGTTGTTGTGCCCATCTGGCAATCGACGGTTTACCCAGACAACTTCTCCTCACCGACCGAGAAACCGCCAAGCAGCCTCGAGCAACGCCAAAGCCGGGCGAAGGCTCGCCTAAGATGCGGATGGTCATCCCCACCATCTCCGGTAACCAATAGAACGGTGTATTTCCTTATTCCACATGAGTGAACTTTGGGTCGACTTGATGACTGATCAGCCGATTCTTGAAATCAAAGTGCCGCTACCTCCGAGACTTCAGCCAAGCATGAAGATCAGGAAATGGAGGATGCTGCCACCTCCAACCTTGGTATGATCTCTGAGGTTTCGCTTTCAGTCGATTGGACTTCCATGTTTACTTTTGAATCTTTCTTGTAGTTCCACCATGTCATTGACCTCCCCGATGATGACGAGGAAGAGTCATTGAGGAAGAGGAAGAACAAGAGAGTGCTCACGGGCAAGGTTGCTCCAGCTAAGGCCGATTCTCGAGACGCTGATTTCGAGGGAGGCAACCCCACTCGGACTTCGTGTCTTTTGCTGTATCACGACAAGTGCCCGACCCACTTCGTCGATCGCTGATCCACCATCTCTTCGCTATACACCACGTCCCTAAGACCAAGTGAGTGCTGCTAAGGAGGCCATACGCCAGCAGGGATCATGATGGAGCAAGTGAAAGCGGTCCGAGAGGCTAGCCAGCGCCTATGATGCTAGTTCAGCTCTCCGCAGCAATGTCCAAGTAAGTCGATCGTTGCTTGCTTTGTTAGGATATCTACCAAACTGCTTCCTTCTCGAGATTTATATCTCAGACACCCACCGGGTGGGTGTGTCGATTGAATTTTTGTGGGGCACGCCGAGTGCACCCACCGGTGTAGTCCCCGAGACTATGGTCGATCGGCAAGGGCTATAGTCTTTATGTTGTGAACTTCTTCACTCGACCGGACGGACCAAGTCGAATGGAACCAGAAACCGGTGGGGCACGCTAAGTGCACCCATCGGTGTAGTCCTCGAGACTATGGTCGATCGCAGACAATGACTATAGTCTAAAGAATCGCATGCTTTTTTTTGGTCGATCGTCGAACCAAATTGGTAAAACCAAGGGGCCATCGCTGAGTGCAATTACCGGGTGTAGTCCCCGAGACTACTATCGAATGTTTTGATTCGACCGTAGTCTTAGAAATGCTACTATTTTTCCTTGGTCACCGGAAGTGATCTGCCTTTGATGTCTTTCGTTGGTTGACTCTTGTAGAAATCTTATGTAGCTTGTGGCTTGCTATATCGAAGTTAGAGAACAAACAGATCCAGCTCAACCTCGATTTGAAGCTTGCTCAGAGAATTTGCGTATGCAAAGGATGAAGCAAAAGGTATGGCTGGTGAGAACTTTTGACGATCGCTTTGTTTTTCTGCTCATTCTCAACTCGTTTCATTGTTGCTTTGCGTATAAACCGAAGACACTTTGAAGAAGAAGGACCTGACCTTGTAGAGGTATGTATATGGCTTTGGAGAAAACAAAGTCATGAAGAGAAGCTTGCCTCGTCGACAAACTTGAAGATGAAAATGCTGTTGAAAGTCCGCTTGACGCTGCTAACAAGGAAGTTAGTCGATCAAGAACGACAAGATTGCTCGTCTCGACAAGGCCGGACAACCGCAGGAAGCGAAATGACCTGAGATTTATCTTGAGGGCTCGCCAAGAAGCTGCTTCTCATGCTTGAAGGTAATCTTTTACCCGACTGTCTTGCTATCACCGGGTCATCACATGATCGTATTTTGAGTCCGAGCTGTGTTTTCGAATTCACAAAACTTCAAGAAGAAACCAATGAGTGGAAACCAGCTTGACCCCATCAATTCTCCCGTGAAGGACGGTTGCTATGAATGTGTCTACTCGAGTCTCGCTGTTAGTGTGGTGGATTATCTTTCTCGATCGAAGTTGTAGTGTCGCGGATCGACTCGACTCTCCGCCGTAATGTGTTTTCCGAATGACTGAATCTCGATGACTCGATCGAATGAGATTTCAAGTCGAGTGCAAGAATGGAAAAGTCTTCGCTGTGTGTGGTGCCGATGTTGCTCTATCTCCGTTCGTGTCCATCGCAAGGAAGCGCAAGAGGACAAGCTGGTGTCTCTCAAGGTTGCTAATACCAGAAGCACGACTTCAGATCTTTCATGGAGACTTTCATCGCTGCTGCTACCCGTATTGTCGACGGAATCGACTTCACTAGTTTGTTGCACCTTCCACCCTCCACCGGAGGAGTAAAAACTTCTAAGTCCCACCTTTAAATTTGCCTCGAATGCCGAGTGGTTTTTGTAACCAATAACTTAAACAGTGCTTAACGCTCGAGTACCTTTTGGATCCGTGAGGACGCTTATCCGAACTTGATTTATCCTTTAACATGCTTTGTTTGTGTCACAGCCCTAGAGCTTGCTTGTAACTAGTGGCATTGCATCCATGCATCATGTTTAATTTTCATGAAATTTGAAATGGGTATTGCCTAAACCCTAGCATTAAAGCAATTCAAATAGGTTCAACCAAAATATTTTCAATGACCTCAAATATCCTTTTAAAATGTCCATGATTTATGGAAAAGGTGAAAGCCTCTACCGTAGATAGTGCATATTTTCCGTGACATTTTGGGCATTGAATTAAATCATTATGGTATTTGAGTTGGAGTTTAAAAGTTACCATTAAATATTGTTGTTCCAAATATTCTGAGATTTATTGTGTGGTTTGAAAATAATTCAAATATACCTCACAAAAATTCACTGAATTAACCAAAGTGTTTTGTTGGGTTTTAATTGCAAACTTAAAGCAGATAATAGAAAACTAAAACAAATAAAAAGAGAGAGAGAGGAACGCACTGCCACCTACCCGGGCGCCCCATCCGCCCACCTCTATAGGCAGCCCGGCTGGGCAAAGCCAGCCCAGCCCACCTACCCGCCGCTTCCTCGCCTTCCTCTCCGCCAAGAGGCAGAGGCGAGGCGTGGCGCAAGCCCGAGAGCCGCCACCTCCTGCCACTGCTGCCACTGAGGCACCCGAGGGTGCCACGACACCCCCGACCTCCCCGTGACCTCTCCTCTCTCCCCGACCCCATTCTCCTCCTCGCCCCTCTCTCTCGCCTCGGACTGAGCGCCATCGTCGCCACTGACGCTGCTCACCATGCCACAGCCACCTCCCCGCCGGGCCGACGCCCAGAAGCTCCGCCGCTCTCTTCTTCCTCACCTGCATAAAAGGCGCCGGACGCCTGGTTGCCGCTTAGCTCCGCCATTCCTCTCGCCATCGAGGACCGCCACACACTTTCACCGCTGCCGCCTCCCGAGCTCACTGACCATCTCTACGCTGACCATGTGAGCCTCCTGCCGATTCTCTTCCTCTGCCATTTTCGCCAGAGCAGCCGCCATTGAAGCCGAAGGTCACTCCGCCACTTAGTCGCCGGGCGCTGTTCGGCAATATTTGTCCCGCTAGCGCCCATCGTGACTCACCGCATCACGAGGCCACCACTAGCGCCAGCCCGCTTGCGCGACACCGCAACGCTGCCCGCACTCCACGCCTCAACTCCGGCGGCCGCTTAGGTCGCCGCGCCACCGATTCCGCCGCCCGAGCTCAACCGACCCACCAAGAGCTTCGCCTGCTCTCAGCTCCACCTAGATGCCTTCCATGACCCATTTGGTTGCCGAACGGCCAAAATCACATCCGCTGCCACAGGTTGGCTCGCTGGCGGCTAAACGCCGCAGCCGATTTTGATTTTGACCACGGGTGGGCCCTGTTGACTCTCCCGAGTCAATGACAGTGGGGCCCAACCTCGTTAACTATTTAGGATTAGTTTTAATTAATTTTAGTTAAACTAATTACATCGACACGCGGGACCCATCGTCAGTTTGACCTGCACCGTGTCCCGCTGACCTCGCTGATGTCACATCGACGTCAGTCGACGCAGAATTGATTTTCTGATTTATTATAATTCGGAAATTTCTAAAATACCCCAAACTTCTAAAATTCATAGAGATTCAATCGTAAGTCCAATGGAAATAAGTTATATATGAAAATGATCGAAAAATATGAAGAATCTGTTTATGCCATGATCATGCATGTTTGAACAAGTTAACCTCACTGAATAGGATGAATCATGATTAGGTAATTTATGAAATAACATTTGAGTTGGAATTTGTTCTTGTTTGAGTTCCAATTCAATTAACTTGGCTAGATATTGCATTAGGTGAATTCAGAACCTTAACATGACATGTCATTCATGTGAATGTGCGCTGCATTGATTGTGTTCTTCTCGCTGCCGGTGTTTGTCCCTCTCTCGGAGACGACGCATCGATTTATGAATTGATGACACCGATGAAGAACTATATTATCTTCGTATGCTGTGCAAGCAAAACCCCTTGTTCATTCCGATATAATCCCACTCTCTCGCTTCCTGCTCTATTTTACTGCATTAGGACAACAACGACTCATGTGTTACTTGCTGCATGTAGCTGAACCCCTTTATCCTCTCTGTGATGACCTATCATTCCACAAGAATTAGATGAAACCCACTAGCATGAGTAGGAGTTGCTTGAGCCATGTTGTGTCCACTCATTCATGCTTGTTTGTCATGCCTGCCATCGCTTAGAGTTGAGTCGGGTCTGATTCATCGGGAATGAATTGGAATTGTTATGAACATGTCCTATTGTGTGTGAGCTAAGTGTGTGAACACGATTTGGTAAAGGTAGCGTGAGAGGCCATGTAGGAGTACATGGTGGGTTGTCTCATTGCAGCCGCCCTTAGGAACTGAGTTCGTGTTTGTGATCCATGAAACAGCTTACTACCACACATTGGGATCATTAATTGACTCTCTCGGCTTCTTAACCACCCTTGTCCTCATCCGAGTTGCAAGTAGTTTCGTGTTTGTAGTATGTCAGGCTGCACGCAGCTGACCTTAGGGGGGGTTGTGTTATGGTAGGCACGCGGGTCTGTACCGATTCGCCTGCTTGGTGTCTCGGGAACCCTGCACACATCGCTCGGGCTGTATGGGAAACCTCGGTCGGACTCCTCATGGATGGAACCCGAATAGGCGATAAACCCGACTAGGGACCTGAGTGTTTAGGTAGGTCGTGGCCGACACCTCGCTGGGCTTCCGCTTGAAGGTTGCCGAGTACATATCGTAAACGGCGATAAGTGGTGAGAGCGCAGGTGAAGAAGTACACCGCAGGTTAATATGATCTATTTGAATAGCCGTGTCCACGGAGAAGGACTTCGCTGCCTATATCACCATAGACAAGTGAAAGTGGATACTCTAAAATGCGCAAGATAAGCGTGAGTGCTATGGATGGTTTTCTCGTAGGGAGACGGAGCGGTCCATAGTGGTGTATTGATATGGTGAATATGTGGACTCGTAGCGCCACCTCAAAAGAGTTACTTGCAAATGTAGTTCAGATAGCCACCGAGTCAAAGCTGGCTTGCTGCAAACCAAACTCCACCACCTCCTTTTGATAATGATGCATATGTAATTAGTTCTGATAAGTCTTGTTGAGTACAATTGTACTCACGCTTGCCTATTTTATGTTTTTGCAGAGACGCTGGCTCGCTTAGTAGTTCCACGTGGACTTCGACGCTTAGCTTGTTACCTCAGCTACGATCTTGTGCCCTCGGCAGATCTGGTAGATAGTCGCTTCAGCCTTTTCCATTTATAGATGTCTCAGATTGTATATGTTCAGCTTCCGCTTGTGTTTTGACTTGTATGTTTCGAGTGTTGGGTCATGAGACCCATGTTTGTAATATCTCGCCTCCTGAGCCTAATGAATAAATATTTGAGTCGAGAGTTACGCCAGGATGCCATGTTGTATCTACACATATTGAGCATATTGTGAGTATGTTTGAAATGCTTGGTATGTGGGATCCGACAATCTAGTTGTTTATCCTTGGCAGCCTCTCATATGGGGAAATGTAGTCTAGTGCTTCCTCGAGCGATAGTAGTCCGCTACAGCCCGTTCACCGAGTCCTCGCTAGCCCAAAGACTACCGCTTCGACACTTGATCGGCCGGGCATGTGTTTCACTTCGCTCGTGGTTCCGTTCTTCGGGAAATGTCATGCGTGATATTCGAGTCCTGCTTAGCTCGCTACATCCCGGATACCGGAGTCCTCATAGCCTGCACAGCCCGAATTCATCCGCTGATGACCGACATGCTCGATGTGATTCATGTATGCTCGTCCCCATGGGTTAGTGCCGATTTGGGTTCACGACTAGCCATGTCGGCCCGGTTCTTCATCATATGGATGCTAGCGACACTATCATATACGTGGAGCCAAAAGACGCAAACGGTCCCGGCCATGGTAAGGTGACACCGTGGGAATACCGTATGCGGAGGTCAGCAAAGTGATATGAGGTGTTACCGCTAGATCGATGTGACTTGGAATCGGGTCCCGATAAATTGGTATCGAGCCCCGATCGCTTATAGGATTACCAAGCCAAACTGGTCGGGTTGTGTCTAGAAATGCTTTAGTTATGTAAGGGAATTGATTGTGAAGGAACGAAGGCTCTTTTTACTCCTTATACCTCATGACCTTCTCGATCCGAGTCATCCTCTCCTCTTCTACGGGTTAAGAACTAGGCCCTCTCATCTATCTATTAGGATGACGGTTACTAATCCCTAGACCTTTAAGACTGTTGGTTTTAATCCCCAGTTCAGTTCCTACCATTTCTGTATGATTACTGTTGATCTCAGAACCTTGATATTGTGATGTTGAGTGGTTATGCCACCATTTTTGCAGGATGTCTCAAATTATTTTGAGCATTTACAGCCATTATGCTGTCCGAGTCATTCCAGGTCCCTAAATAGTCTAATGCATTTGCAATCCTTTCCTTCCGTTCCCCATGTCCTTTTGGCCAGATTAACCGCACTAATCGGTGGGTTGAGGTACTCTGCTGCCTCGACATATATGTTGGACCATAGGTGTCTTAGAGGCTCATCTAGCAATCTCGCCATGCTTTATATTCCTAGTGTGATGATTCTGGCCATTATTCTTGAAAGCATCCCGTGATGCCATTTAGTAGTAGGCATTCTACTCCTGGGTTTCTGAACCCGAGATTCATCCTACTTCATGTTGTTAGTATTTGCTAGTGCCTTTAGGATATTAGTAACCCTGTGACAGTCCTCGAGGTCCGTGGTATTCCTTCTTCCAAATACCATGAACCATTAAGGCGTAAGTTATTTAAACCAAAAGATCACAACTGTGGTGCTCTTGAGGAGTACTCCATTCTATATTGCGACTCGCCAGCTTCTACCTTTCTCGCATGGGTTATCCGAAGAAACTGTTGAACTTGATTCGACATACTAACCTATGCATCCACAACTCGTAAAGTTATATGCTCCTCGATTGTTCCTCCTTAGTTGTATTCTTAACCCCCGCCTGCCAATTGATAGTCAAGGGTATGTGTGCATTCGTTTATCGATGCCTATTATCCTTGTGGTCCGACAAGCCATTCTATTCCGGAATGACTAGGAGAAACAAACCCAAGACTTTTCCATTTCCAGGATTGGGTCAAAGTAGTTGTATCCCGCAGATCAAAATGCAATCAAGCTTTTGATTCTATTCTACCCTGAAGTATTGCCATCTTATGTTAGGAATGTCATGACAATTGCACCTTTCCTTATGGATTCTTGATGCAGTGATACTTCTCGCCATCATTATTCATTCCTCGGTCCCGAGTTGTTGTAACAGGAATGCCGACAAGTGAATTGTGATGTGTGAAATCAATACTCCTAGCAACCTTGTTGCTTGGTAGTTAAAGGACAATAATTTCATTCTTAGCGTGTTGGTTCTTGAATCATCCTTCTAAGACTGATCGTACTACCTAGTCCTTATTTCGTGCACCTTCGATTGATGAGTTAGGATCTTGTCAAGTCCTCACTCATTTGATCATATCGCCTTGCCTCAAAAGCAAGATTGTTCTCGAGCTTAGTAACATAACGGTGGTTCGTGACTTTCCAAATATCTTCTTGGAAGTGTTACCGGGTTGTTTCCTGACTGTTATGTTGAGCTCGTGATCAAGTTGGTTTCTTGTGAACCGCCCTTTCTCCAAGAATCTGTGTCGGATATCCCTGAACTAGTTGGTTCAGCTAAACAATAACTTGGAGAGTTGGAAGATAAAAGCTTGCCTGACTTAGTTCGTTCCAAAGGGATATCCTTGTGTGTATGTGTTGAAGAAAGATGATATCTCCATTGATTGGTCTCGTGATCAGTTGTTGGATCTATTGCCTTGTCAAAACTTTGGCTCGAGTATGGGCTATCGTCAAATCAAATCAGTACCACGATGCTCGTAATGTTGTATTACTCGTGGTTGATCCCTCGAGCATACACCATTATATCCTTTGGTCCGACTAATGCTATCACCGTGTTCACATGATGGTGGATGTCCAAAGGATATGGAAATTCGATGAGTTGTTGTTGAGCCCATCAACAGCATTTTGTCTCCCCATGATTCATGTTGAACATCAACCTAGTGTTGAAAACTTTGTAAGCAATGACTTCGTGATCCGCTCATAAAGCCTATGCTTGATGGAAGAAGTGACTTCTCTAACTCACGCATTTGATGTGTTGTCGCCAGGATTCGAGAAAGCCGGTTTGCCTCCTCCGAATCATCCCAATTCAGTCATGCATACGCATAAGTATTCTGTGGTTCGGAGACTTGCAACCTTCGCTTCTACATGTGTCCCTAGCACACCAAGCCACCGACTGATTTGTTGTAGGAGAAGGAGCTAAGTGCTAATCCATGGTAATGCACAAGACTTCGATATCCTTGATGATGGTTCCCCACCTGAACTCGGTAGTGTTTTGTTGTAAGACTACCATGTGGTCATTCTTGTCTTGGACAACGTGTTCACATGTGTTTAGCAGAACCAGCTCATGTTTTGGAGCTTGCTATCGTAGTTCATATCTCGAGAATCTCGCAACGCCATCTCGCCGATTTGTGTTATGACCTTTCTTTCGGACATGCTGAGTTCAAGTATCCGCACACCAACCAGATCTGAATCTCCGCAGATATGATGGTTGGAGCATTCCCAAGAATTGCGCCTTGTTCCAAATTTGCACCGCTATTGTGCCACTTTCACTATGGGCTGATTTCTTAGTAATTTTGTCTAGGTTCATCTTCAAAGGTGTACTTACCATGGGTCCCCTCCACCTCCGATGATAAGCAAAAATCATCCATTGCGTTGTCTTCAACAAGGTAGTCCACATCATCCATTCTAGTCCTAGTATGCCTTTCCTCGAGCTCTTTCAATCAATCAATTGTAAATTGCCTTAGGCTGGTATAAAGGGTTTCAATGATCTTCGTGATCAAAAGTAATTCTTTTTGCCACTTAAGGAATAGTTCCTCGCCCACCTCCCCGAGGTGCCCCGTTATTGAATCATGGCAATTATTTCCTCGCCACCTTGACACCATCCACCATCTCTAAGCGAGGAATTGTTGCCACTAATCAAACCTCGTTGTTTGTTCTTCCATCCCTCTCAATGTGTTTTGTTCCTCAACTCAAGATGTTTCACATCTCATTCCACGAGTTGATCTTGAGTGCTCGATCTTCGAGGAGATCGTCTCCTATAGAGTCTCCTTCTATCGCCATCGTGTTGGATGAAGATCTTGAAAGCAAAGACGTCAAGACCAAGATGATGGAATAAATCAACATTTTCGAGAAGGGCAAATGGATCATGAAGATTGTGATAGTTCTGTGACTCCCATTTTCCTCTTACTCACGCCTTGAATCTCAAGCAGATTCTTGTTTAGTGGGGTGAGTTGTCACAGCCCTAGAGCTTGCTTGTAACTAGTGGCATTGCATCCATGCATCATGTTTAATTTTCATGAAATTTGAAATGGGGATTGCCTAAACCCTAGCATTAAAGCAATTCAAATAGGTTCAACCAAAATATTTTCAATGACCTCAAAATATCCTTTTAAAATGTCCATGATTTATGGAAAAGGTGAAAGCCTCTACCGAGATAATGCATATTTTTCCAGGACATTTTGGGCATTGAATTAAATCATTATGGTATTTGAGTTGGAGTTTAAAAGTTACCATTAAATATTGGTTGCTCCAAATATTCTGAGATTTATTGTGTGGTTTGAAAATAATTCAAATATACCTCACAAAAATTCACAGAATTAACCAAAGTGTTTTGGTTGGGTTTTTAATTGCAAACTTAAAGCAGATAATAGAAAACTAAAACAAATAAAAAAGAGAGAGAGAGGAACGCACTCGCCACCCACCTCGGGCGCCCCATCCGCCCACCTCAGAGCAGCCCTACTGGGCAAAGCCAGCCCAGCCCACCTACCCACCGCCATCGCCTTCCTCTCGCCAAGAGGCGTAGGTGAGGCGTGACGCCACCAGAGCCGCCACCTCCTGCCACTGCCGCCACCGAGGCACCCGAGGTGCCACGACACCCCCGACCCCTCGCACCTCTCCTCTCCCTCGACCCCATTCTCTCCTCCGCTCTCTCTCTCCTCGGACCGAGCGCCATCGCGCCACCGACGCTGCTCACCGCGCACAGCCTAACTCCCCGCCTCGCCGACGCCCAGAAGCTCCACCTCGCCCCCACTTCTTCCTCACCTGCATAAAAGGAGCCGGACGCCTGGTTGCCGCTTAGCTCCGCTGCTTCTCCTCGCCACCGAGGATCGCCACCACACCGCCACCGCTGCCGCCTCCCCGAGCTCGCTGACCATCTCTACGACCCATGTGAGCCTCCGCCGATTCCCCTCTTCCCCGCCATTTTCGCCAGAGCCGCCACCGCCATTGAAGCCGGCTCACCTCCGCTCAAGCTGCCGCCGCGCTGCTCGTGGCTATTTGTCCCGGCTAGCGCCCATCGCACTCACCGTGATCACGAGGCTACCACTAGCGCCAGCCCGCTTGCTCGCGACACCGCAACGCTGCCCGCACTCCACGCTCAACTCCGGCGGCCGCTTAGGTCGTCAGCCGGGCCGATTCCGCCGCCCGAGCTCAACCGACTCCATCAAGAGCTTCGCCTGCTCCTCAGCTCCACCTAGGTGCCTTCATGCCCATTTGCTGCCGGAAGGCCAAAATCACTTCCGCCGCCGCTGGCTTTCGCTCACGGCTAAACGCCGCAGCCGATTTTGATTTTGACCACGGGTGGGCCTCGTTGACTCTCCCGAGTCAATGATGAGGGGCCCACTCGCTAACTATTTAGGATTAGTTTTAATTAATTTTAGTTAAACTAATTACATCGACACGCTGGATCCACTGTCAAGTTTGACCCGAACTCGTGTCCCGCTGACTCGCTGATGTCACATCGACGTCAGTCGACGCAGAATTGATTTTCTGATTTATTATAATTCAGGAAATTTCGTAAAATACCCCAAACTTCTAAAATTCATAGAGATTCAACCGTAACTCCAAAGGAAATAAGTTATATATGAAAAATGATCGTAAAAATATGAAGAATCTGTTTATGCCATGATCATGCATGTTTGAACAAGTTAACCTCACTGAATAGGATGAATCATGATTAGGTAATTTATGAAATAACATTAGAGTTGGAATTTGTTCTTGTTTGAGTTCCACTTCAATTAAATTGGCTAGATATTGCATTAGGTGAATTCAGAACCTTAACATGACATGTCATTCATGTGAATGTGCATTGCATTGATTGTGTTCTTTCTCGCTTGTCGTGTTTGTCCCTCTCGTAGACGATGTACCGACGATGAATTGATGACACCGATGAAGAACTATATTATCTTCGGTGCTGTGCAAGCAAAACCCCTTGTTCATTCCGCTATAATCCCACTCTCTCGCCTCCCGCTCTATTTTACTGCATTAGGACAACAACGACTCATGTGTTACTTGCCATGTAGCTGAACCCCTTTATCCTCTCAGATGACCTGTCATTCCACAAGAATTAGATGAAACCCACTAGCATGAGTAGGAGTTGCTTGAGCCATGTTGTGTCCACTCATTCATGCTTGTTTGTCATGCCTGCTATCGCTTAGAGTTGAGTCGGTCTGATTCATCGGGAATGAATTGGAATTGTTATGAACATGTCCTATTGTGTGTGAGCTAAGTGTGTGAACACGATTTGGTAAAGGTAGCGTGAGAGGCCATGTAGGAGTACATGGTGGGTTGTCTCATTGCAGCCGCCCCTCGTGAACTGAGTTCTGTGTTTGTGATCCATGAAACAGCTTACTACCACACATTGGGATCCTTAATTGACTCTCTCGCTTCTTAACCACCCTTGTCCTTAGTTCGGAGTTGCAAGTAGTTTCGTGTTTGTAGCATGTCAGGGCGCACGCAGCGCCGACCTTAGGGGTGGGTTGTGTTATGGTAGGCACGCGGGTCTGTGTACCGATTCGCCTGCTTGGTGTCTCGAACCCCGCACACATCGTCGGGCTGTATGGGAAACCTCGGCCGGACTCTCATGGATGGAACCTGAATAGGCGATAAACCTGGACTAGGGACCTTGAGTGTTTAGGTAGGTCGTGGCCGACACCCTCGCTGGGCTTCGCTGAAGGTTGCCGAGTACATCATGTAAACGCGCATAAGTGGTGAGAGCGCAGGTGAAGAAGTACACCGCAGGTTAATATGATCTATTCAATAGCCGTGTCCACGGAGAAGGACTTCGGGTTGCCTATATCAGTTCATAGACAAGTGAAAGTGGATACTCTAAAATGCGCAAGATAAGCGTGAGTGCTATGGATGGCGCTCTCAGGGAGACGGAGCGGTCCATAGTGGTGTATTGATATGGTGAATATGTGGACTCGTGCGCCACCTCAAAAGAGTTACTTGCAAATGTAGTTCAGATAGCCACCGAGTCAAAGTTGGCTTGCTGCGCAAATTAAACCGCACCACCCCTTTTGATAATGATGTATATGTAATTAGTTCTGATGTAAGTCTTGCTGAGTACAATTGTACTCACGCTTCCTATTTTTTGTTTTTGAGAGAGACGCTACCTCGCTTAGTAGTTCCACGTGGACTTCGATGTTTAGCTTGTTACCTCAGCCACGATCTTGTGCCCTCGGCATGATCTCTGTAGATAGTCGCTTCTCACCTTTTCCATTTATAGATGTCTCAGATTTAGACATGTTTAGCTTCCGCTTGTGTTTTGACTTGTATGTTTCGAAAGTGTTGGGTCATGAGACCCATGTTTGTAATATCTCGCCTCTGAGCCTAATGAATAAATATTTGAGTCGAGAGTTACATTGTGATGCCATGTTGTATCTACACATATTGAGCATATTGTGTGTATGTTTGAAATGCTTGGTATGTGGGATCCACAATCTAGTTGTTTATCCTTGGCAGCCTCTCATATGGGGAAATGTAGTCTAGTTCTTCCCGAGCGATAGTAGTCTCACATACCCGGCTTCACCGGAGTCCATCTAGCCCAAAGACTACCGCTTCCGACACTTGACTGGCCGGCATGTGTTTCACTTCGCTCCTGGTTCCGTTCCTTCGGGAAATGTCACGCGGTGATATTCGAGTCCTGCTTAGCTCACAGCCCGGGATACCGAGTCCTCATAGCCCAAAGGTTACAGCCCGAATTCATCCATTGATGACCGACATGCTCGATGTGATTCATGTATGCCTGTCCCCATGGGTTAGTGCCGCTTTGGTTCACGACTAGCCATGTCGGCCCGGTTCTCTTCATATGGATGCTAGCGACACTATCATATACGTGAGCCAAAAGACGCAAACGGTCCCGGCCATGGTAAGGCGACACCTGGGAATACCGCATGTGAGGCCGCAAAGTGATATGAGGTGTTACCGCTTGATCGATGTGACTTGGAATAGGGTCCCGACAGTTTGCCTTCGAGAGAATTTTGTTCCTCATTCGAAGATACCCTGATACTCCAATGACTTGTGCTTCATCTATCCCGCAGTAGAGATGGAACATGATCGCGATCGACCTCGCTGCCCTTATGGATTGGGATGAACCGTGACGTTATACTTGTGGCGAAGTTCAAGGAGAAGGTACCAGTTGACCTGCACCTCGTCAGCCCTTGCGAATTGGGATGAACCGTGACGTTGTACTTGTGGCGGTTCAAGGAGGAGGTAGCAGCCAACCTGCACTGTGCCGCCCTTATGGATTGGGATGGACCGTGATGTTGTACTTGTGGCGAAGTTCAAGGAGAAGGTAATAGCCGACCTGCACTCGCCAGCTCTTAAGCGGATTGGGACGACTCTTACTTAGGCGCAGCACTGGATCAGCATTAAGCCCCGAGTGAGAGGTTTGCTTCCACTGTAGGATTTTTATTACTTAGGCGAGCACTGGCTGCAGCAAGCCTCCAGTGGGAGGTTTGCTTCCACTCTGTAGGATTTCTATTACTTAGGCGAGCACTGGCTGCAGTTAAGCCTCTCGAGTGGGAGGTTTGCTTCCACTGTAGGATTTCTATTACTTAGGCGTAGCACCGGGCTGCAGCAAACCTCCGAGTGGGAGGTTTGCTCCACTCAGTAGGATATCTATTACTTAGACGAAGGCTGGCTGCAGCTAAGCCCCCCATTGGGAGGTTTGCTCTCCACTCGGTAGGATTTTCATTACTTAGGCGAGCACTGGCCTGCAACTAAGCCTCCGAGTGGGAGGTTTGCTCTCCACTTGGTAGGATTTTTATTATTTTGGATCTTAAGGCGAATCCTTGGGTTGTTGCAAGCCCCCGAGTGGGAGGCTGGCTCACCACTCAATAGGATTTGAATACTTAGGCGAGTACTTGGACTGCAGCTAAGCCTCCGAGTGGGAGGCTGGGTCACCACTTGGTAGGATTTTGAATACTTAGGCGAGTACTTGACTGCAGCTTAAGCCTCCGAGTGGGAGGATGGCTCTCCACTGGTCGGATTTTGAATACTTAGGCGAGTACTTGACTGCAGCTAAGCCCCGAGTGGGAGACTGCTCGCCACTGTAGGATTTTGAATACTTAGGCGAAGCGGATTCAGCAGTTAAGCCCCCGAGTGAGAGACCTGCCTGCCACTGAAATGATTTTTTTTACAAACTTAGGCTAACCGGATTCGCAACTAAGCCACCCATCGGGGAAATTTCAACAAAAAGTAATAACAATCATCGGGAAAATTATAACATTCTTGTCTTAGATAAACAAACTACAAAAGTACTTTTATTACATCTCAACCGAGTGAGTATTATGTAAAGGGCGGAGCAGCCCGCTGCTCCAAGCCGAGGCTCGCCGATCCGCGATCAACGTTATAGAGATGATACGCCTGCTGTGGAGAACTCTTGTGACGATGAAGGACCTTCCCAAGTGGGAGCGAAGCTTGTGTGGTTTCGCTGATCCACCGGAGGACCAAATCTCCTCTTGGAAGGCTCGACTCTTCACATTTCGCATGGAATCGACGCAAGTCTTGTTGATAGATAGTCGAGCGGATCAGGCCATTTCTCTCCTCTTCCAAGAGGTCGATCGATCTTGCCGGGCTTGTTCCGCTTCTTCTTCGTAGTATAATTTGACTCGAGGCGATTGTGAAGGTGTCACTCGGCAGAACTGCTTCAGCTCCATAGACCAGGAAGAATGGAGTTCTCCCAATGATCGATTAGGAGTGGTCCTCAATCCCCGTGAGAACTCGATGGAAGTTCGTCGACCCAAGCTCCCGCCATGCGTTTGAGATCACGATCAGCCGTGGTTTCAGCCTTTGAGAATGAGGCCGCTTGCACGCTCGCTTGTCCATTCGATCGAGGATGAGCCATCAAGCATAGTCGAATTCGCGGCCTTTGAGAGGCGCAGAAGGCTTTGAACTTGTCATTATCAAGTTTGACCCATTGTCGGTGATGATGCTATGCGAACTCCATATCTGAATATCAACTCTAATGAAACCGATAGCAAAGGCATGCATCGAGGTTCTTGATGGGCTTGGCTTCGATCCACTTGGTGAACTTGTCGATCGCTACTAGCAAATGAGTGAAGCCGCTCGCCAGCTTCTCAACGGTCCAATCATGTCCAATCCCCAAACAGCGAAGGGCCAAACGAGTGGAATGGTCTTCAAGGCTGAGGTGGGCTTGTGCGACATGTTGGAATAGAAATGACATCCTTCACACTTGTCGACTATTTATTTTGCCATTTCATTTGCTTTCGCCAAGAAAATCCCGCTGGTATGCTTTAGCCACAATGGTCCGAGAGGACACATGATGGCCACAGTCTCCGAGTGGATATCCTCAAGAATTATCTCGACCTTCTTCCTCGCGTGATACACTTCGCCGACTCCACCAAGCTTTCTCATAAATTGTCCTTGATCATCAGAAGGCCTTGGATCGACGGACGATCCGTCGAGCCTCTTCTTCATTCTCCGGAGCTCTTTTCTTAGGATATATGCGATGTACGGCATCGTCCAAATGGGAGTGATGACCACAACTTCCATAATCAGGTCGACCATGGCTGGGACCTCAACTTCACCGGATCATTGGCACTCTTTGCTGCGGGCTTCTTCTCGTGAAAGGATCCTCCTGACCGATGGAGCATGAATGTGTTCCAAAATACATCACTTGGAATGGCTTCCTCTGACCCTATCTTCGCCAAATCATCCGCAGCTTTTGATTTTTCAATGGGTATATGATGAAGCTCTAACCCTCGAATTTCTTCTCCAAATTTCTCACTGCATTACAAAGAACTCGTCATAGCTGGGCTTCGACATCCCACTCCTTCATCACTTGATTAACAACCAGATCCGAAGTCACCAGAGACTATAAGGCGACGGACGCCGAGTGAAATGGCCATACGCAACCCATACAGAGTGCCTCATATTCTGCTTCGTTGTTGGAAGAATCAAAGTGAATCTGAGAACGATTTGAGCTTATCTCCTGGGGAAACCAATACAACCCCCGCATCGTAACTGCTCAAAGATCTTGGAACCATCGAAAAACATAGTCCAAAGGTTCGAGTGAACTTGAGTCGGAAGTTACTGTTCACCCACTCGGCGAGGAAGTCTGCTATTGCTTGGGACTTGATGGCTTTTGCCTCAAATTTGATATCAAGGGAAGGAGTTCAATCGCCCATTTAGCCACTCGACCAGCTTGCATCTCTCGTTATGAAGAATTTCGATAATGGGGCGTCACGACGATCGTGAATGGAATGATCGAGAAATAATGAGCAACCTTCTTGTGGTCATATAAATCCCATAAACAAGCTTCGATAGTGAGGGTATCTTTGCTTTGATGGGGTCAAGACTTCGTAAAGATAATAAATCGCGCTGAAATTTGAAGGCTTTCCTTCTTCTTCCCGCCGACCGTAAGTACGGTAATCGACGACTTGTCCAAAGGGCTGCAATATAAAGCTACAAAGGCTCTTTGTCGATAGGAGCAGCAAGCACCGGTTGGTGGAGAGCAGAGCTTTAGCTCGCAAATGCTGCATCAGCTCGAGTCCATTCAACTTGTCTGATTTCTTCATCACCGGTAAAGAGGCAATGCCTTTTCACCGAGGCGAGAGATGAATCGACTTAAAGCGCCAAGCATCCAAGAAGCTCGACATCGTGCACACGCATTGTGGCGCTTCATTCGAGTATAGTGCCAACCTTTTCGGGTTAGCATCGATTCCTCGCCGTAAACGAAAACCGAGTAACTTTCCGCCAGAACTCCAAATGTGCACTTTGATGGGTTGCTTGATATCATACCTCCCGAGATTGGCAATGTTTTAGCAAGGTCACCAACAGGTCGGAACCCTTTCGTGATTCTGACCACTATATCATCCATGTACGCTCACATTCCGACTGATTTGAGTGAGCAAACACTTCAATCATCCTCATGAATGTGGCTCCGCATTCTTGAGACCGAATGGCATGGTGACATAATGTATACCCGAATGGAGTGATGAACGCTGTTTTATCTCATCGGGTCCATACAGACGGATCTGATGGTACCCGAATAGGCGCCTAAAAAGACAACCTCTCACATCCCGCAGCTTGAGTCGACTATTTGGTCAATGCGAGGAAGAGGGAATGATCTTCGGCAGGCCCGATTGATATGCTTGAAATCGATGCACATGCGCAACGACTTGTCCTTCTTGGGGACCATGACGACATTGGTGAGCCACTCGAGTGGTAGATCTCTGGATGAACTCGCCGCTAAGAGCCGAGCCACCTCTCGCCAATGGCCTTTCTTCTTCCGACGGCGGACCGCCAAGATATTCTTTAACCGTTTGAATTTTGGGTCGACTCAGAGGCGATGCTCAGCCAGCCCCTGAACACCCGCATGTCGCCAGAAGCTTCCATGCAAGATGTCCCAGCTCACGAGGAACCGGATGAGCGCTTCTTCCTATTTTGAGTCGAGTGTTGTTGAGATGTTGGTCGGAGCAGCATTGGGATCACCGGTGAATGTGAACCTGTTTCGCCTCACCAATGATCAAATGTCGACTCCATAGCAGGTTTCTTAGCTCGCAACAAATCACTCGGATCTGCAGTTTTCTCGATACTTTGTAGCTCTACCATCGCTAACCGAGCATCGGCGATCTTAGAGCCTTTCTCGAAGCACTCTTCCGCTTTCTTCCGATTGCCCATAATAAAGGATCACGCCTTGGGACCAGCATCTTCGCTTAAGATACACGTAACATGGTCGGGCCATGAACGTATAAGCTGGCCTTCCCGCAATAGCGTGATAAGCGCCCGAAATCCACGACTTCAAAGGTCAACTTTTCTTCCGGAAATGCTTCAATCACCAAAACTACATCAAGAGCAATTTGGCCGAGTGACTCAGCCTTCTTCCGTGAATGACCCGGAAGCTCATGTTATCGGTAATCGAGTCCGACATCGGAATGCCCATCCCTTTCAACGCCTCCGCATAATATGTTCAAGCCACTACCACCATCCATCGACTTTGGTCACCGAGTGCCCTCAATAACCGGGTCGACCATCAATGCTTGCCTCCTGTGGTGGCAATGTGCGCCGGTGATCGACCGGTCGAATGTGATGGCGGTCCGGGACCATTTCAGATAATTGGGAGTCACCGAGCAACCAAGTTCACTTCCCGATTGATAACCTTCAATCGACTTTTTGCTTTCGACGCCAAGAAAATCATCGTGGTGGAATTGACCGGGATATCCATCATCACCGCCATCTTTGTCCTCAACTTTGTCTGCTTCTTATCTTATCCTTGAGCTGTTTCTTGAACCGCTGAATCAAGAGCCGACATCGCCGAGTGGTATGTTTCGTAAATGAGTTTACCTCTTCATCTTTCTTTGTATGAATATGACATGGCAAATCCAACACGTTGTTTCCATCCTGGTCTTTCACCTTCTTGGGGTTCCAAGGACCCTTGGGTTTCTTGAACTTTCCCTGGGTCACGCCAAGGCCTCTCCGGAGCGCTAGCTCGGCTTTGGCGCTTCGCTCGACCGAATTTCTCCACCGCCTCATTGGCGGCCGATTTGTATTTACCACCCGAGCCGATCCTCTTCTTCACCATTTGCATACTTGGTGGCAATCTCCATCATCCGACTCAAGGTCATATCTTCGGTTCACCAAATTTCAAACTCAACTCTCTCGTTTGACACCTTCTTTGAAGGCACAGATCGCTCGGTGATCGATACATTCTCGACTATGTGGTGCAAAGTGATCCACCTCTCGATATAATCTCTCAAAGTTTCACTCGACTTTTGCACACACGATCGCAACTCCATCAATCCCGCTAGTCGCTTGCAAGTTCCTTCAAATGTCCCGACAAACACTCGGCAAGATCTTCCCAAGTGTAAATACTGTTGGTGCTAATCGATTCAACCACGCCTCGCTGAACCCTCCAACATAAGAGGCAAATGCTTCATGGCTACCTCATCGCTACACCGCCGATCCGAACAGCCACTCGTAATCTTCAAGCCAAGTGTCGTTTGATTCAACAAAGGAACTTATCGACTCAGCCGCCAACCTGAAGTTGGGAGGAATCACCGCTGCTCGATGGCTCATTGAAACACTCGTCCCGAGACATGAACTCAAGGTCGGAAGGAACATCTCTATCATGGCCGCCTCGTGAGCTCGTCCTCGCCGACCAAACCTTGAACGATAATAGATCTCGATCAAAGCCTGGTTCCCTAGGGTCGAATGGAACTCTTCGCCCAACACTATGTCAAGGCTCGTTGTCCCGCTGCCGAGGAGTGTATGATCCACCCTTGGGAGGAGGGCACTCGACGCCGATCGCTATGATCGAATCTGCTCATACTGCCGCGCCTTTGTATCGATCATCGCCGCCCCACGCTCTCACGCCTCGGGGCGATCTCCGACTATGGGCCGATCGATCGAATTCGCAGCAACGGATCGATCGTGAATCCTGCTCGCGATCGGATACCACTGAAGTTTTGATCTCCGCCGCCGGAAAGCAGATCTCGATTTGCAAAGAAACCTCTACCCGCCCGATCGGGAAGGCTGAATTGACTCGCTATACGGGCGGCAGCTGCTAAATTCTGAATCGGAGTTCGATATACCTGAGTTGGCGGTTGAAAGAGCCGACGCCGACCGGATTCTCGAACCTTTGGTCGAGCGCGCCGAAAGTACTCGCTGAAGATTCAGAGTCGAGTGTGCTCACCAAAGTTGGCCAAGCATGCATCCTCCAAGGCACGAGCCTCGGGGTTTCTCCAACGATAGGAGTGCGGCGCATCCATGTTCCGACGGCGTAAGCTCCTCCGAGCGGGCGTGAGGGGCCTGCATGTACTCTTCGTGGGCTTGCTCCGGATCGCTTCCACCGCCACCTCCGCAGGTGCGGTGAACTGGGACTGCGTGGGTCCATCGACCATCGTAACCTCGCCGCGTCATCGCTATCGATTTGGACACATCACGGAGCCACCGACGGGTCAACAGTCAGAGAGATTCGCTGGCTCGACCGCCGCGATTTGGGGTGGCCGATCAAGGGCCACCGTGATGCCTCACCCACCGCTGAAGCCTCGATCGACCGAACGCTTACCGGGAGATCGGGAGCGAAGACGGACAGAACCGACCCATACCGGGTCGACGGTTGCCGCAGAGGACGCCGCAGACACACGCTGAAGTGCGCCGCCTCACGGACGGGAGCGGCCCACGCCGAGTGGAGCCTCCCGGTTAAGCGAGTCGCTGGTGATTTAACGTGAGCACACCGAGACGGATCTCGTGGCTCACAACCAGAACTCCACCTAAAACCATGATGTAGGAGATCGAAGAATCCCAACTTCTCCAACAAATCGCTAGAACACCGCCCCACGGCATGCCCAACCGTCGTGGTTCTAAGTCCGGCAAGAGAATGGGGGTAGGTATGGAGAGGAAAGATCCTAGCTATGGAGTAGTTGTATACACAAGAGATTTTCGAGTTCAGCCCTTCTCTGAGGAAGTAATAGCCCCACGCCCCTGAGCCCGGAGGCGGTCGACTGAATTATATGCGATGTGTTACAAAGGTGCGAACCCCCACCGTGGGAGGGGGGTGGCTTATATAGAGTGTGCCAGACCCCAGCCAGCCCACGAGTAGAGGGTTTAAGGCAGAAGCTAGGGCGCATCGTAACGCCACATAAAGTGTCATTAAGATCATAAAGACTATTTAACTACAGCACCGCTTGGGCACCGAGTGGCTCTTGTACTCCGGTGGTCGAAAGTGGGTCTTCATGGTCGAGTGTCTTGAATCACAAGTGGAAACCTACCAGTGTCGACCGAAGGCTGCTTCTCTTGCAGTGTCCTTGTGGAGGGTACATTTGGGCAGGTCTATGACCCTACCTCGGTACATGACTTCATCACTGCCCTCCCGGCAGAGGTAAGCTTATAATCCTGCTTGGGCTACAGGTTACTGGGCAATGCATAGTGCCGTGCCGTAGGTGTCTCTCTCTCTTTCTAATTTTGTTAATGTTTTCTATTTATTTTGATATGTTTTGAATTAGTAAAATACTAACTCATTTTGTAAAATCCTCGATAAAAAATCAGTAAGCACTATTTGAATTATTTCCAATAGCCCCCAAGTACTTTCAGATTATTTGAAATTTAAAATATTTATAAGATTTAAATGTCCAAATTCAAATACTTATGAATTAATTCAAAATCTGCAATAGCCTCCAAAAATATGAAACCATTTTTAAGCAGTAGGGTTTAGCCAGACCAAATATGGTGAACATTTATGAAGGGCATTTTGGGTTCATTGAAAGATTTTAGTAAACCCTAGTTGAAATCATTTGGTGCTAGGGTTTCAACATCCCCATTTCAAGTTTCTTAGAATTTAAACATGATGACATGATGAGTGTGCAAAGTCAAGCAAGGCTGATCTGGGCTGTGACAAGCAACGAGCGAGCTAATCCAAGGCGGAGGACGATGGTGTGGCTCTTGACGGAACTAACAGAGCCGGGAAGATCACAACCAGCCGCGGAGGCGGAGTAAAGGTCCTCACCGGGCGCTGGTTTGGCTTTTACGGCTCGAGGAAGAAGAGACCAAGAAACACGACAGATGTTGAATGTCAATCCAACGGTCAAGGTTGGCACAATTGTTTGTTGACTAAGCGACACCAAGTAGCATACTTTTTATATATATGAAGAAAACTGCCAGAAAATGCGTCATTCCGCCGCCCTCCTCACAGGGAACGCTCGCCACATAAGTGACTAGCACCCTTGGTTTTCAACCGAGAGGTCTTGGGTTCGAGTCCCAGTGAACTCTCAATTTTGTCCTCCTTCCTTCCTCGCAAAAAAGGGTAAGAAAATCAAAGACTTGGGAAGGCGATGAACAATGCTTAGTGTACCAATAAAGAGACGCTGCTGAAGTTTTAGAAAAAGAAAGACGTGTTCTCGTAGCTGGTTCGAATCCAAACCTAGACTATGACTATATATGGTGCTATGCTACTCGCAAGTAATGAAACCCATATCCAACGCTTGCTTCTCCTCTTCTCTAGTTACTCGCTTAGCATCGTAAGCTCGTCGCAGCAAAGAACTATGTCCGCCGGTTGCTCATCCACATGCTCTTCAAGCAGAAACAACCAGATATGCGCCAAGTCGCCACCCATACCATTGCTCGTGGGTTTCATCACACCCTCGCCGCACAAGCAAGATTCACAGCCGATTGCTCATCGCAACCCGCTGCACAGGTGGTGCCATCGCTGCAAATCACGCAGAGTCATCCGTCACGCCTCAACCACAATCCGCAACCCTGGCCGAAGTCTTCTACAAATGCCCGAATCATGGGCTAATAATATGTTTAAGTGTTGTTCTCGCTGCTTTCAGCTTGCTGATTTTTTTAATAGTTTGGTTGATGATCTTCCAATTTGATTCGTGCGTAAAAGGGAAGATTCGTGTGATTTGTATTTTGGGAAGGTTGATGGGGAATGCAACTATGCTGATTATTTGGTTAGCCGAGGAATCCCAATACCAGCAGGTTGGGGTGTTGGACAAGTAAATCAAGGAACGGCAGAAGAGGAAGATGCAGAGCGTAGGTTAAAGATGAAGTTCCTCCGATCATGGCTACAACAACAGCTAGCTGAACGACCTTGACAAAGAATGAGGAGATGAAATATCTTGTGAAGATAATGGAAAAATCGATGTGCTCAGAGGATGATTGTCTCTTTATTTGCAAAGTATGTAGCACTCGTGATGTATTCAGGGCTACATTACATGAGCACTTTGCTGAAACTAGTAATGAATGAAACCTGTAGCAGTCAAGGCGAGTGTTGTGAACATCTAATGATTTCAAATAATGTAAATCAGGGGTATCCCTTTGCTCAAATAAATAAATAACAGCAGAGGCCCCATCGGGTCAGCTTTGTTCTCATTCAAGGTGTCGAGCAAATTGCAGTCCAACAGCAAACTATGTCATCAAATTCAAGTTTCACAACCAAATATGAGTACAACTAAACAACAATGTCATCATTTTTAGTTGTCATACAATCACCAAACATAAATCAGCATACATAACAAGTGATGTTCTCACAGCAAAATACTAAACAACATGTTCATCAGTTTCAGCTTGTCATAGCAAACGCAATTTCATAGTAGATAAAAAACGCTTCCGCAGGCAAATACAAAAGCAATGTAATCATCATCCGCAGCGAAGGCCAACATCTTCGCCATGTGTATCAGCTGAATCGTAATTCCCCACGGTGTCATCTTCTTCTTCGTCCTCAACGTCCTTGAACGTTGGCTTCTTCTTGATCAACTCTTGTATGTCCACAACACGGAAGGCAATCTTTTCGCCGGCTTCATTGACGTGATGGTTCTCAAAGATATTAGGAACATTTGTGTTATCTTGTACATCAGGAGCAGTGTAAGCATCATCTTGTTGTGCAACTTCATTAAACGAATTCCTCTTCTCAAACCTTTGCAATACTCTCCAGTCATCGCTATGTGCAAATGTGTCTTCCAAGAAAAATAACTGTGTTGCTTGATTTGCCAAAATAAAAGGCTCGTTGGTCCTGCACGCCGCCGACATTGATGGATTTGAAATAATCATCGCTCTGGCTTTGTGGATCCCGGAAAACAGGTTATACCAACGATAAAGACAACAGTAACCACACACCGATGATCCTCGAAATCGAGATATACTGCAATCGAACAATGTGTGTTATGTTAGCATACATTTCAGTTGTCTCTTTGTCATAATGATTTGTGCTCATGATGGCACTGTTTTGTGTCTTCCTCGCCTTCGCTCGCAGGTAAGTGTGTTGTAGCGCACATCTCCAACAACGCAAGATTCATAATGTCTTACCCGAGTATCAGACCCATTGCTAGTGAGTAAAGGGCATCATCAACTGCCTGCCCATCCTCCCGCATCTTCTTAACCTATAGTTAGAAAATAGACAAGTTGATCATCTTATGTACTCAATATATTAAAAACCGACAAGGCACTTCAAAAGCTTACATGGTTCTTGAACCATTTCAAATCCTGCCATAACCAGTTTGTCAATGTTTCTTGGATTTTATGCAATAACTCCTCTTTGTAGATGCTGCACAACATAGTGATCGCGCCAAACATCTAAATATAAAAGAATGTGCTGCAAGTTTAGTAGATTACGATGTATGAGCTGCAAGATCGCACTTACTTGATATAAGGTAGTATCTTAGGACGTTATTCAACACATACCAAACCATTTTGTCCAAATATTTAGGTTTGTCCTCTTGTCGACTCTTCCCTCGTGAATTCTAATGTAATAATCGAAAACATTGAGCCGGGATTGTCTTCACCCACCTCTTTGCTAAGCTGATCACTGTTTCAATGTATTTTGAGCAGTAATGTCAACGCTTCAGAGCAATGTAG
>JAHIAM010003418.1:0-22097 GCA_021605205.1 Aegilops longissima | reverse complement strand
ATGTGGACGAACATGCACCAACAAGTCTCACGCCTCCGCCTACCGATTAACCGACAAGACTTCTCGTTAGGGTTACCTACTCCCGCTCGGGCGTTGAGAAATCGTCCCCTCACACCGCCGATCCCCTGCTCATGCCGGTGATCCCGCCAGCCGATCAAGGGGCGACTGCGTGCCTCCTCGCCCTGGTGGGTGTCGCTCGGTGAGGAAGTGGGGCCTCGTGGAGTTAGGCCTTGTTTGGGACATTGGATCGAGGACATGGAGACTAGCAATCGTAGCGCTTCGGATCCAATGATAGTAAGAAGGATCCGGAGGCCATGATGGAATGTCATGGGACAGAAGAAACTGATTTTGATGATATCGCTTTTGAGGAAGAAGACCACCGCCTTGGAGGCTACTCGTGGCTTGCTCGATCAAATTGCATATTCGTAAAGAGTATGGAGAGTTCTGTTCTATAAATATATGTGGATTGCCTAGTATCTGGTGCAAGAGGTAAAATTCAGAGCCCTTAGGGATGACTTATGCAGAACTCAATTTTCGTGTCTAGGAGTGTTGGTGTACAAAACTAGGGGCACATTTTTGTACCTTTTACCTGTGCACGGGCATTCGGAGCCACGCCCACGGCCACACCAAGCAGAGCGGAGGAGGTGAGCCGAGGTAAGACCAAGCCCAAGACAAAGCAAAGCAACGACAAGGACCAGGCCACAAAGATCGATGATGGCAGGTTTCCGCAAGGATCCTTGCTGGTCGGTCTCAGCGCCCCAAGAAGACCCTTGTCAGGCAGTCACACGCCAAATGAAGCGAAGCCACCCGAGCCCACCAACACTCAACACATGTGTTGGGACAGGCTCTGGAGGCACCTCTGGTGGCATGCGATCCTGTGAAGACAAAGAATAGTCAAGATCAGTGAGAATGGGGCAGCCATCCTCGCCGAAAGAACCCACAAGACCCCGCAAGATCCTTGCTGGGACGCCAGCCACGGAAGACCCTTGCCGGGCCACCCAAGAAGGCCCTCGCCAAGCGCGCCAAGAGGGACCACCATCAGCCCGCACCAACCAAGTCTCCACCGCTGTCAGATGCAACTGCCGACCCAACCAGGGCAGCACTGTGGGCTACATGCAGCTTCGTGGAGGCTCCACCACCGGCCACCTCACCGCTGCCGCCTACATGGCACCGCATGCACCGCTGGCGTGGCGCGGTCGGCTCGAGGAGCGGCGACGGACGGACGGCTCGCCTCGCCCCCGATAAAGTAAGAGGACACCTAAGCGATGCATTAAATGCACCTTGTCCTGTAATACAAGGGATAACCTCGCCCATCAGAGACCTTTCCACCTCCCTGTGCCACTGTGGCAGCCCTTTTTCCTATAAAAGGAGGCCCGAGGCGCACTGTGAGAAGGACTCGCTTTTTGGAGCTCGTTACACTCGTAGCTAGCTCAAGAACACGTAATACAGCCACCAAAGTAGGAGTAGGGTTTTACGATCCTCGCGCCTGAACTCGATAAACGAACCGCGTGCTTCTCCGCTGACCCGCTTTCTCTCAACCCCGCGCCCGCAACCGCAGAGGGATTCTTGTGATCCCATAGGTGTCGCTTCCACCGACATCTTTGGCGCGCTGTAGGGGGCGCGATTGTGAGAATCTGGTCCGGTAGTTAGCCTAGCGATTTTCATCGCCATGGCCCCTAAGAAGAAGACGGCCATGGCGATCGGCTCGTTGGGGCGAACAACCCGGCGGTGCGGACTAGCGCGGACCGGTCACGACAGACTCGGCCGCAGCCGCGAAAGCACCAAGACCACCCAGCCGGCCGGAAGCTCGGCGAGCGGCGCGTTCGGCACCGACGACCGACGCATGCCGCCGACCTAGGACGAGCTGGGCCTCGCAGCGGCGCGGGCCTCCGGGTGTCGCTATCCGACTCGGCGGCGAGCGACCTCCAGGACGCATACACCGACGACCACCACGCGTTCTTCCCATGGTGTCGCGCCGAAGCAGCGCACCACGTTGGTGACCCCGAGCACCGCCTGGAAGAACCTGCGCCATCGGCAAGACGGCGAGTTCAACACGCCGCCGGTCCGGTGAAAATGGCACGCAGCCTGGTCGTGGATTTGAGCTCCTTCTAACATGGTTAGAAGTCGGCGCCGCGATCCACTCACCGTCACCGCCACCCACGCAAGCGGAAGCCTTGGCACGCGAGCTGCTCCTCGACTTCCCTCCGCTACGAGAAGCTCGATGAGTGGAGGGCCACTATCCGAGCCTCATCGCGCCGCGAACAAAGACGATGTCGGCGCTCGGGAACGGGTATCTGACTTACTCGCCGGCGCGGGCGTGGCTCAAGGGGGCCAAGACGCCCATCTTCATCAAGACGAGCTCAAGACCTCGCCAAGGGCCAGACTGGGCGGAGCAGGAAGCTTCCTCGGCACGGCCTCGCAGCGGCTCGCGAGGAGGCGGAGAGATCAAGGCGGGTACTCACGAGGTGCCCATGACGCAAGCCATGATGACCAAGGGCGCCAGCGGCGCCACCAGCAGTGTACTCATTTCCTCTTTGGTGCAAAGGGGCAAGCGAGGGAGAGTATCAAGCAAAGGCATCCGCTTTGGTGCAACAAGACCAAGACCTTCGAACGGCAGGAAGGAAGTCATCGTGGAGCCCAAGCCGGCCACCACCAGAGCGCTTGACAAAGCGAGGACCAACTTTAGTCAGATAAGTGTACTAGATCTTCCCCTTCAAAATGGCCAATTGTTGGCACCCTTCCGCCAATATTTGGGAAGAGGCCTAGGGCCTTTGCCTATAAATAGGACTAGCCACCCACAGGGTAGAGGCATCTTGAATCAGCAGAGAGAGAGAGAGAGCGATCGAACTCCCCTAGCAGTTCATCGACTGCCAAGAATGCACTCGCGAGGCTGTTCTTCCTTGTATTGCTCATCATCAGCCCAAGAGGCAATCCACCACACCACACACCGGAGTAGGGTGTTACACCACACCATGTGGCCAAGCAAGATAAACCATGTGTCTCTCGTGTTGTTCCTTTCATAGTTTAGATCCTAGCGAGGCGACGAGGTGCGTAGGTAGAGGGCGAGATCTCCGCGCACCCCAGGTTCGAACCTAGAGGGTCTGCGGAACCCGAGGCGCGCGTAGGGGGGCGCGGAGCTTTCTTCCGCCGACCCGCCTCCGCCGACACCGTGACTCGCTCGCGATGAGTAGCGCCCGCCACTCCGGTCGCCACGCACTGGGGCTGGGGCTCGAGCCTTGGCCCCACCTTGCGACAAAAGGTGGCCGCAAGTTCAAGCGGAGACGCCGCCATAACGGCACAACCGATCCATGGCCTTCCTGCTGCATACGAGGAGGCCATCCTCGGCGGAGGCGACGCATGTGGTCATGGCTAATCGCTTCCCATGGCCCTCATCGATGCCCCGCATGTGGTTGCTCCACCGCCAGCCGCTTCGGGCCTCTTGGGAAGAGTCAGCAACCTCTTCTCGCCAAAGACGCTGGCGGCGCTTCGTCGTTGCGGTCCTCGGCGGCTCGCAGCACAACCTGCAGCCGCCACGCTGCTTATTCGTCCGCCAGTCGGCGCTGCTCCGCGGGGCTCCTCAGTTCGGTCGGCGCCAAGGCCGATCTCGCCTTCACCGGAGGACCACCCTCCAACTCAACCTGCTCGCGCGGCTCCCAATGCTGTGCACCTCACCATCTCGCCAGTGGCGCCACCAGACTTCACCGATGGCGGCGCTGGCCTCGCGTTTCTGCTGAAGCCTTCACTCCTCCACATACCGCCGGAGCGGCTTCGCTCAGCCGCCCTTCTGGGCGTCGGGCGGTCATCCAGCTCCTCGGGCAGATCCGCTCCGGTAACCTTCGCACCTACGAAACTTCCGCACGGAGCTAATCGACTTCGACATCGCCCCATCAGCCTCCCATACAACGCCATCCTCGGCTACCCAAAGACGGCCCGATTCATGGCCGCGACTCACCCGGCGACAACCTCATGAAGATGCCCGGAGCAACGGCGTCCTCACCGTGTCCGGAGACACCGGGATGCGCAGTGCTCAAGCTCGCTTTCAAGACGGGCGCGGGCGCAGCTGCCGACTCGATGCCCCCGAGCTCAAGGGGCTGCGCCGCCAAGAAGAAGCATGTTCACCCAAGACAAGGCGTAAACCAAGCAGACATCGGGTCGACGAGGACGGATCCACTAAGGCCACCTTCACCATAGGCGCCAACCTCGAGCCCGAAAGGTGAGGAGGCCCTGGTCAAGTTCCTCCAGAAAGAAGAAGGTATTCGCATGGGAGCCTCGATCACCGGCGGGATCCCTAGAGGCGAATCGAGCAACACCTCAACGTAGCCCCAATGTCCGCCTCGGAAGCGTATAAGGCGGCACCATCGAAAAGCGTGCTTCATCGCCCAAGAGACCTGCAAGTTAGAAGCTGCAGGGTCATTAGCGGGTCCGACACCGGATTGGTTGGCCAACCCGGCCGTCGTACAAAGAAAGGGGGAAGGAACACATGTGTCGACTTCACCAACCTCAACAAAGCCTGCCCGCAAGATCCGCTTCCGCCCTCGATCGATCGATCGTTGATTCCACCCCGAAAAGCGACCTGTTATGTTTCTTGGATGCCTTCTCCGGTATCACCAGATCAAGATGGCGGTAGAAGATGTGGAAAAACGGCTTTCCGACCCGTGTGGGGTGTATCGCTACACAAGCATGCCGCTCGGGCTGCACAACGCATGGGCGACCTTTCGCCGGGCCGATGCACATCACCTAGGGCCCGCAGCTGGAGGAATGTTGAGGCTTACGCCAATGACATTGTGGTGAAGTCTTGTGAGGCCAAAACCCCGATACAAGACCGAGGAAACCTTTGCAGCCTCAACGCAGTGAACCCGCTCAACCCGAGAAGTGTGTTTAGGTCCCCTGCAAGCTCTTGGGCTTCTCGTGTCCCACCGAGGCATCGGTTAACCCGAAAGGTCAAGGCGGTCGAGGACATGAGCCCGCCAAGACCCTCAGAGAAATGCGAAGCTCACGCGCTGGATAAAGACTAGGACGCTTCATCTCCAAGTTGGGGAGCGAAGCCCTTTCTTCCATTGATGAAGAAAAAGGGCCCTTTGAATGGATCAAGAGGCCGACACATGCTCCAAGATCTCAAGAGGTACTCTAACCAGCCTCCAGAATGGTGGCCCTGCCTCAGAACCCTCGGTGTTTCTCTGCAGCCACTCCTACTCCGCCACAGAGCCCTGTGGCGTTAGGAGGAGCGCCGACCAAAGCCGGTAGCTGCCGGGTCAAGGCGGCAGATCAAGGAAGACCCACAGAGACCACTACCACAACCGAGAAGGATCACCACGCAGGGAACGACTGTAAGAGACCCTCCCGCGACCAGCCTGGAGGCTCCATCGCCTCGTAGCGCCACGGTCTCCGAGGGCGCCATCGACACCAAAGACTCCGACCTGAACACCCGTACTCGTTAGCATAGTATGGGACGCGAGGGCTCGCACCCCATGCCTCGTAAACTCCTCCTCGCTTATTGGTGGCCTCCCAAGTGCGACATTATTTTCGTGGCCACCCCATCATGGTTGTCTCAACAGCACTTTTGAAAGGGTGCTCAGAGCCCTAACTCAGCCGAAGAGTTGCCGAGTGGAACATTGAACTGCAAGCGCTCAGCTCAATTCAGCACAACCAGATCATCAAGGCAATGATTTGTGGCAGAATGGACGGAGGCGCGGCCTCAAGGCTGATAAGGATCAATCCTCTCCCGAAGTGAGGCGCCGACGGTTGTGTCATGTACTTCGACGGCGCTTCTCCGTGCACCGCTGGGCTGGTGCGGTGCTTATATCTCCTACTCAAGACAAGCTCTACTACGCCGCAGCTTGCTTCCAAAGATGGAGAAAAGGTCTCCAACAACATAGCAGAATATGAAGGCCTAATAGCAGGCCCGGCCGCAGCTGCCCTAGGAGTGAAGCGCCTACCATCAAGGGTGATTCACAGCCTCGCCAACTTCTCCAACAAGGTATACGAGCAGGGATGAGAACATGGAAGTTACCTCGGAGGTCCGCATGATGGAGAAGCAGCTGGGGCCGGAGTTGCAAGTGCCCGTGGCACCAATCAGAGGCCGGCGACATCGCCAAACGAGCATCCAGCGGCTACCTCAGAGCCTGGCGCTTCGAGGAGCGGTTTTCAAGCCCTCGCCACGCCATCATCGCTGCGGTGCAGCCTCGGGAGGAGCTCCCCACCACCAGCCTGGAGCCCGCGGGCCCTGCTCATGAGCCCCTCTGACGCTGAGCCTCATGAGGGGTGCCGGATCACGAGTCCGAGCTACTTGACGCAAGGGACCTTGCCGAGAAGGAGGAGGAAGGGAGCGGGGCGCGACAAGCCACAACATATCGCATCGTGGATGGAGAGCTCTCACCGAAGCACCAAATGATGTGTCCCTACACCGATCTCCGTGGAGCAAGGGAAGGAACCGGCCGCATATACACGGTGGAGACTGGCATCATTCATCATCGCGACCTGCATGGCAAGGCGCTCCAGCGGGTTCTATTGGCCCATCGGCTCAATGATGCCGCCGAACTCGTGAAGGCTTAGGCTCGCCAATTCCATGCCAAGCGATCCATCACCGCGGAGGTCTGCAACTATACCCTCTCGCGGGCCATTCGCACCGGGGCTGGATATCCGGCCCGCTTCTGGCGCCAGGCTATCGCTACTTACGCCGCCGGACAAGTTCACCAAGTGGGCTGAAGTGTAAGCCGTCCGCACCATCCCCGCAGTTCGCGTCAAGTTCATCAAGGGCATCGTGAGCTGCTGGTGCCGAATCGCATCATCACCGACAACGGTTCGCAGCTCACCAAGAACTCTTCAAAACATACCGCTAACCTTGAACGCAGATATGCTACGCCGCTGGCGCACCCATGGAGCAACGGTCAGCCGAGGGTTAACGCGAGGTCTTGAGAGGCCTCAAGACTAGGACATTCAAGAAGAAGCCGAGGCTCGCGGCAGAGGTTGGTACGACGAAGCCACCGTTGTGGTCCATCCGCACACCGCACTCAAGCCAACCGGCGAGACCCCGCTCTTCCCGGTCTATAGAGTGAAGCGCTCCTCACGAGGTCGACGCCGCCCGCACGGGTCCCGCATTCGACGAGGCGCAGCAGACGCCATGCGGGGACGGACTCGGCCGGGAGGAGCGTTGCCGGAAGCCGCGCCCGAGCGGCAAGATACAACAAGCGCCGGGCGATACCATCGCCGCAACATCCGCCCAGACCTCGAGGTAGGGACCTCGTGCTCAGCGGGTTCTCCGGAGGGATCAGATAAGCTCTCCCATGTGGGAGGGTCCGCTCAAGGTTGTTCATGTTTCCAGCCCGCCCGCGCTTGGAGACTGGGAGGGGGTGCTCGGCCCGTAACGCTGGAACATCCAAAGACCCTTTGAGGTTTTACCGCTAAAAAGGCCTAGAGCTCAGGAAGAAGGCGAACGCTGTGAAGCGCTGCATTTTGGAAAAGGCCCAGAGCTCGTGAAGAAGGAGAACGCCTGTGAAGCGCCATGCTTGGAAAAGGCCCAGAGCTCGTGAAGAAGGCGAACGCATGTGAAGCGCCATGCTTTGGAAAAGGCCCAGAGTCGTGAAGAAGGCAAGCCCTGTGAAGTTCATCTTTCCGAGAAAGGCCCGAGTTCATGAAGAAGGCAAGCTCCGTGAAGTTCATCTTTCGAGAAAGGCCCGAGCCTGTGAAGAAGGCCAATGCTTGTGAAGCTCCGCCTGTGACACTCTCACGTAATAATTAGTTGGGGCTGACACGCCTGTAGTCTCAGAGCGCCGCTCAGCCTGGGCCCTCCCACGCCCAAAGGCAGCACTTAGTCTGCTACCGGTGAGAATACGTCAAGACTAGATTAGGTGCCTGACGCGATTTTTCTCATTTGCTTTCTCAGCTTGGTTTGTTCATTCCCATTTGAAGTTTTATTGAAGTTGTTGCTGCCTTTGGCTTGTGACTCCTTGCCTTTTTCGCTTCCGCTCGATTTCTCTCAAGAAGTCTCATGAGGGAGCAGCGCTGGCACCTGCGAGCCGCTTTCGCCCTTATCGCTTGAGGCTTCCCTACCCGTCCACCACAGAGCATCCTCCATTGCGGCCCCACGGCACCGCGACACTAACATGCGACTGGTCTGCCGCCTCCACACCGAGGCCGGAGCTACCTCTCCCACTAACCTTCGCAGGACATGAAGCATCTGACGAGGCCTCGCCCCGGGAAGCAAAGGCCACGGCAGCCCCCTCGAGCTAAGTAATTTCTACGCACATGTGTGTGACACAAAGGCATAATACCAAATAGCGAAACAATACGACATTAACAGCAATAGTCCAAGCATCGCCACGCTGGGCCCTACACTACCGCCTCTTTGGCGCAGGAAAGGAAAAGAACAAAACAGCGCCACTCACCGACACCAACTCTGGGAGACTCGAACTCGCCCGAGCTCAGCGGACTTCCTCGCTTCACCGAGGCGCGACGGTGGGCAGACTGCACCTCCCTCCAGCGGCGCGGGCGGCGCTGGAGGTCTGGTCGCGCCCCCCGGAGGAGCCGCGTCTCAAGAAGAGTCGCCAAAGCTCGATGAATCCCGAGTGCCGCCACCACGCCGCTGGGCCGCCGTCTTCATCGTTGCCGGGCTGGGCCCACGCGCGTTCGCTCGTGGCACACCACGGCGACGTTTTCCTCTAACACCCTCACGAGGGTGGCATCACCGCGGAACTTGAAGTGCTGGTGCACCGCTGCCTGGACACGCATGGGCAAACGCTGCCACCGCGGGTCGGCCACACTCCCGATGCAAAGACTTCCAAAGAAAGCCTCGGAGGCCCGGCTGCAGAACCATCCGCCGAAGCTGAGGTCCCCGAGGCACCGCCGAAGCTCACCTAGGAGGAAGCGAGGAAGCTGCACCGGTGCCGATCGGGTTCCGACCATTATTACTAACTCCGGCAAGACTTCCGCCAATGGAAGGCGCCTAGGGGTCGCGAATCGTAGCACGCCTCAAGAACGGGCTCGCCGCTCAGAATCAAGACGGGAGATCACCTCACGGTCGCGAGGAGCCACTATGGGAGCACAGTGGTGCTTGAGGACGGCCTCGCCGCGCTTAGGGAGAGTCATACTCCACCGGCGGGCCTTTCCTTCTCCGCGTCGAACCTCTTCGGCGGAGCCATGATGAAGAAGGAGAAGCAAGAGGGATGGATCTGAAGGGCAGGCGCCGGCCTGCACTTATAGCCGGGAAGGCCAACCGCCGCCTCCACGATCGCAGTAATCATGACCCGCTTTGCATGCAGGGACTTGTTAATTGCGGCAGCTTGCCGAGGCGCCGTGGGGGAGCGGAGCTGCCATGTTCAATCAACCGCCATGCGGCGCCGAGCCCGCAGGCTGTTAGGTCCCACGGCTGCGACTTGCCCTTCGCCTTCGCCAGCCAAGTCTAGGGCGCGCTTTGGGCCCGGCTACCGTCGCGTCGGAACGGGTACCTGCACCTGCTCGCCCGCAGCCAACAGGCGTGGTCTCAAGGTGGCCCAAAGACGCCCATCTTCATCAAGACGAAGCTCAAGACTCGCGAGGGGCCGATTTCGGGCGGACGACAAGAAGCTTCTCGTGCACGGCCGTCAGCGGGCTCGAGGAGGCGAGAGATCAAGGCGGGTACTACGAGGTGCCCATGACGCAAGCCATGACGACTATGGGCGCAGCGGGCGCCACCCGCAAAGGTCCTCATTTCCTCTTTGGTGCAAAGGGGCAAGCGTATGGGAGAGTATCAAGCAAAGGCATCTGCTTTGGTGCAATAAGACCAAGACCGCGAACGGCAGGAACGGTCATCGTGGAGCCCAAGCCGGCCACCACCGTGAGCCTTTGAACAGCGAGGACCAACTTTAGTCAGATAAGGTACTAGATGTTCCTTCAAATGGGCAATTGTTGGCCCTTCCCGCCAATATTTGGGAAGAGGCCTGGCCTTTGCCTATAAATAGACTAGCCACCCACGGGTAGAGGCATCTTGAATCGCAGAGAGAGAGAGAGCGACCAACTCCCCTAGCGTTCATCGACCGCCAAGAATGCACTCGCGAGGCTGTTCTTCCTTGTATTGCTCATCATCAGCCCAAGAGGCAATCCACCACACCACACACGGAGTAGGGTGTTACACCACAATGGTGGCCGGCAAGATAAACCATGTGTCTCTCGTGGTTGTTCCTTTCTATAGTTTAGATCCTAGCGAGGCGACGAGGTGCGTAGGTAGAGGGCGAGATCTCCGCGACCCCAAAGAGTTCAACCTAGAAGATCTGCTGGAACCCGAACCGGCAGACGATCCACGATCGGCGGGGCTCCGCTCGGCGCTCCACCGAACCACCACATGCCGCGCTGAGGACCGGGAGCTGCGGCCACGGGCACTCTCCTCCTCCTCTCCAGTTACCACGGCAGCGGCGTCAGCGACGAACGCCGGTGATAACATCTCCATAGCGCCGTCTCGATCCACGGACCTCCGCAACTGCGCCAGTTCTTCGAGCGAAGCTCACGAAGACGCCGAATCCAGCTCGAAGGCCGCGCTAAACGCCGCCCGGACAAGCGGGCGGGACATGCTACGGACCACCCGCACCGGGAGGGGTGCGCGCCTACCTTACGAGGTGGGCTGCCCGACTTTTACCCGGAGTCGAGGCAGTTCCAGGGCCTATCCCACCGCACGCTCAAGCTCGACGCGGCTAGAAGTACACCGCAAGACCCATCCGTCCGAAGTTCCTCAAAGATCTACACCATCGCGATGCAGTCACCGGGCTCGCATTTACGGGTGCTTGTAACATTACTACCGGGCGCCAAACCAAATGTAATGTCTTGTTGATGCACTTGCCGCTGGACTCCATCTCTTCCTCGTCAGACCGCGCTATGAGTTCGCTGGCGCCTTCACTGAGGCCACCAAGCCTGCGGCTGTGCCGTGATTTGCATATCATTCCCGGCGAAGGGGAGACCTCGCAAGTACATCCAGAGATTCAGCCGGTGCAAGACAACATCCCCGGACGCTCATCCCGCCGTGTGATTAGCGCTCCATCGTAACGCGCGCAATCGCAAGATGCGCGAGGAGCCGGCGCGACCAAGGTTAAGGATGTGACCGAGCTTCACGCTCGCCGCAGCGCCTCGAGTCAAGAGGGAAGGAAGTACCGCGAAGACGCCGCGCGAAACCGACTTCACCGATGAGGACGCCGCCGCTCGGACGAAGAAGGGCCGACGTCGCAACAAGAAACGCAAAGGCAAGGCTGTGCTTGCTGTTGAGGGATCTCGACGACACCGGTGCCGCAAGAAGGTCAAGGCAGATACGCCTGCAAGGAGATTGCCGGGTGCGCCCTCGCCGGCCTTGGCGGCCACCGACAAGCTAGGAGTTTCAACGAGCAATACCGCAAGATTCATCGCACTAAGGGCCACGATCTCGCAGAATTGCCGACAAGTCGAGCTGCTTGCCGAGAAGCAAAAGGCTGAGTACGAAGGCGGACAAGGAGAAGGACAAGATGGTGCCGAGGGGTCCGGCAAGAAGCGTGACGGCCAAGGAGGCCGCCGCAAGGACAATCAAGCAAGAGAGAGCCTCCGGGCCGCGATAAGAAACAAGAAGACGGGCGATCACGACGAGGACGACGAGTCCGTGAGCAAGGGTTGCGTAGGCTATGGAGGCCATGTGCGCCGATGGCGGGCCACATACCTCTCGCCGCCAGCTCAAGCAGGCGAGAGGTCACGGCAACGGAGCCGCCGCTCGACGCTTAGAAGCCCCTTTAAAGTGGTCCAAGACGCCTCATCTTTGATGCCGAGGATCACCCTGATCGCACCATCGCGGTCGGGTGTTTGCCGCTGTTGGTTTCGCCAACAATACGCAACCTCGTGGTGAACAAGATGTTGGTTGACGGCGGGCCGGCCTGAACCCGATCTCACTGTCAGGATCAAAAGGTTAAATCCCCGACGGAGACCTCGAGGAACGGGCACGCTCCAAGGAGTCAATCCGGGAGGAGCCAGTTGAGGGAAAGGTCACGCTGCCGTGACCTTTGGAGGAGAATTGAACTACATAAAGGAGAAGATCGTTTTCGACGAGCCGAGATCCCCTTGCCCTACAACGGATCTCGCCACTCGCAGACCGGGTTAGTTCATGGCGGCGCCACACTACGCCTACAACATGTTGAAGATGCCCGGCGCTGACCATCATCTCCGCCCCTCCGACAAGAAGGACGACCGACATGCGCCACCAACTCTACCGAAGAAGTTGCAGCAGCTGCCGCCAAGGCACTCGCTTCCGCCGCCAAGGCCCGGAGGAAAGAAGGAGTCCGACAAGACCTCTCGACTCCACTCCGCAAGCGACTCTCCTGAGTGTTGTGCTACCGCTGAGGACGTGCGCAGAGCTCACGACAAGAGCAAGAGATCCGTAACCGAGCCGCCGCAGACCAAGAAGGTGCCCGCCATGGAGGACGGCAAGGGAGGGGCTCTTCACCATAGGCTCCGGCCGACATCAAATAGGAAGGCGAAGCTCACACCTTCCTCGAAAGCAAATGTCGACCTGCTTGCATGGCAAGCGTCCGACATCCCCGGTGTTCCTAGGGAGGTGATTGAGCACCACCTAGCTGTCTGCCCCATGTGCGCCCACAATCAAGGTCGAAAGCAGGCTCGAGAGGCAGGAGTTCATCACAAAGGAAGTGGTTGGCCAATCCGTAGGTTTGGTGAGAGGGTGCTCCATCCGACGTGGTTGGCTAATCCGTAGTGGTGCGCAAGGCTAATGGGAAGTGGAGGTTGTGTATTGATTACACGATATCAATAAGGCTTATCCTAAGGACCCTTCCCATTGCGCGCATCAACCAGATTGTTGACTCCATCCCGGTGTGATCTCGTTATCGCTCCTCGATACCTATTCAGGCTACCACCAAATTTTCATGACAGTAAGTCACGCCTAAGATGCGCCCTATCCTAAAGGAACTCAAGGTCCCACTAAGGATAGAAGCGATCTTGAAGACGCTTTGTAAGGTGGATATCATTACATCAACATTACATAATAGTGGGGATACAATCAAGACATACAATGTCACGAGAATACAACAATACAACATAAAGATCAACATCCGACTACGGATGAAACAGTAAACAGTAAACTCAAACAATATCTACCCGCTAGCCCAGTGCCGACCGAACCTATCCCCGATCAAGAAGAAGCGTATGAGAACTCCAAAACAAGCAAACATCGCCTCAAGGCCATGGTCATCACATAACCTGTACTCGCAACTGTTGTTGTAGTAATCAGGAGCCATGAGGACTCAAAGAATCCCATTACCATGGGTATCAAGACTAGCAAAGGTTAATGGGAAAGGAAGGGCAAGTGGTGAGGTTGCAGCAGCGACTGCATGATATGGTGGCTAACATACGCAAGTGAGAGCGAGAAGAGAAGCAAACGGAACGGTCGTGAAGCTAGCAATGATCAAGAAGTGATCCTGAACTCCTACTTACGCCAAACATAACCCAAAACCGTGTTCACTTCCGGACTACCAAAAGATACCATCACGGCTACACACACGGTTGATGTGTTTTAATTCGATCTGGTGTCAAGTTATCTACAACCGACATTAACAAATTCCCATCTCGCCACATAACCACGGGCACGACTTTCAAAGTTTATACCTCGAGGGTGTCCCAACTTAGCCCATTATAAGCTCTCATGGTCAACAAGGATATTCTTCTCCGAAGACCCGATCAGCCTCGAATCCTGTTTACAAGACATTTCGACAATGGTAAAACAAGACCAAGAAGACCGCCGATGTGCCGATAATCCCGATAGGAGCTGCACATATCTCGTCTCGTGGCAACACCGGATAAGCGGGCGACAGGTACCGATGTAACCCAAGTTGCCGAGGGATGGTCCGCACGGCAGTTTAGTTTGACCAACACTTAGACAAGCATTGGCCCGGGGTAATAAGATGACCTCGGATGTGCGACTCCCAAGGGAAAAAGGGTAGGTGATGCAAATGTAAAAGCAAGGTTGGGCCTTGCCGGAGGAGTCTTATTCAAAGCGAATTGTCAAGGGGGTCCATAATCACCCAACCGCGTTAGGGACGCAAAATCCGGGAACATAATACCGATATGACTGAAACTAAGGCGGCAAGAGGGAACAAAACACCGTGCATAAGGCCGAGCCTTCCACCCTTTACCAAGTATATGGATGCATTAATTAAATAAGAGATATTGTGATATCCCAACATAACCATAATCCAACATGGAGCAATCTTCATCTTCACCGCAACTAGCAACGCTTATAAGAGGGCTGAGCAAAAGCGGTAACATAACCAAACAACGTTTGCTAGGAAGGGTGACAAAGGTTAGAGGTTCATGGCAATTTGGGAGGCTTGAAAAGCAAGTGGTAGGTAACGCAGCATAGCGATGGAGCGAAGCAACTAGCATAGCAATGATAGTATTGAGATCCAAGGTGACGGTCATCTTGCCTGAAATCCCGCTTAGGAAGAAGAACGAGTCCATGAAGAAGACTAACGAGAGTAGTCGAACGAATCCTCACAATCGCAACATTACCGAACTAAGAAGCAACACCGAAAGAAAACAAACAACATGGTAAATGCACAAGCATAAACATGGCATGATGCACAATCAAGTATGTTGCATGTCCGTTTAATGAGGCATGGCATGGCAAAGTGCAACAAACGATGCTACAAGTTAAGTGGAGCTCAATATGTAACGAAGTTGCATATCGATTTAAAACACCACATGCAATTATTTAGTTTGATCTCATATAAGCTACTCAACAATATTAAATGTTGTTAAACATGGCAAGAGGTGAGGCATAAGTAAACTAACTATTTAGGCAAATTTAAATGAGGCCGAACAACAAACAACAATTCCGTAAAATCCCCATGTGCATATTTCGAATTTTATACTGTTCTGCCCTAAAACATATTTTATTGTTGTTAAACAGGATAATAAAGTGCACCATGTTAAACTAGGCATTTTTCTACCCCATTTATATATAAAGTTTATTTAAAACCGAGCTACGGGTATTTAGTTATGAAATAAATCATTTTAGCATGGCATTTGAGCAAATTTAAACAAACAACATTTTAAACATGGATGAAAATAGCAGATTATGGAACTAGATGAAAAACTAAGCATTTTGCATATATAAGTTGTTTTAAACCGATGCATGGTTCATGAGTTATTAAATGCATGAACATGAGGGTGCAATCTGTAAACATGCGCTTCGAAATTAGATAAAATCGCCCCGGCAGGAAAAACATCACGGGCCAAATCGGCTGGGCCAACAGAGCATCGAGAGCGGAGGTTGCTCACCAGCCTCATGGGCCAGTTGGTGGAGAGGGAGGCCGGGGGCACGCTGGGCGTGGCGAAGAGGCGGCTTGGCAGGCCCGCACGAGCACTCGAGCAGTGCGTGGTCAACGCAGGAGGGCGGCTTCGTCGTCGTCTCATCTCTGCTCCAACGAAACAGAGGAGCGGCGCGGCGAGGGACTCGGCGCAAGGAGGCCCGGACAGCGGCACCCGAGGTGGATCCGCGAGGTCGACCTGAGGCGCGCGTGTCGAGGTGCAGCGATGGCGAGATCCGGCCAGGATGCGGCTTGGACAAGACAAGGCAAACTCCGGCCGTTCTCTCGACGGAAAGGGAAACAAGACGAGAGTGAAAGGGAGAAGAGAGAAAGCGGGAAAGGAAGGAACGGAGGCGCTGGGCTCATCTCGCGGTGGTTCTCGCACGAGGGAGCTCCGGTGGCGCTGGAACTTGCGCGAACGGGCGAGGCAGAGGAGATCCTGGTGTCTCCGCCGACCCGGGTCGGCGAGCAAAGGGAAGGAGCCCGGCGTGGGGCTCGAGGACGGGCGCTGGGACGAGAGGCTCAGCGTGGGCTTCGCTCACGAGACAAAGTGGAAGCGAGAACGATGGACGGCGGCTTGGGTGCTGGTCTTGGCAGGTTCGGGTGGCGATGGAGCAGCTCGGCGGTGGCGCCGGATGAGCAGGATCACCTTGCTCTCTTGCGGTGTCCCCGGTAGGAGGGGATGGATCGCTGAATCGGTAGGTTGTGGTTGGCCCGATTTGGAAAACGAGGAGGAAGGTGGCGGCTTTGCTTGGTGGTTTGATCGGAGGGGATCCCAAGGAGGAGGAGACAAGGTGGAGGTTTCTGGGCAGGGAGGAAATGATTGATGGACTGCCTTAGTCTAGGGGTTGGACTGATTTATATAGCAAGAGGATTAGGTTGGGATTAACTCGACGTCCGATCGGAATTGGGCGGTCAAGAAAATGGGCTAGGGGGGTCCAAATAAGAAAACGGAGATGTTTTGGGGATGATCCGACTCATCGGTAACGACAGCCCGATTCGGTTCGGAGTAGCTTACGGACGCGCGAGGGGCTGCGAAGTGGCAAGAGAGGTTAGGTGGTCACGGTCAAGAGGAAAGCGAAACCCGATTGGTCTCGGAATGGTCAACGAAGGCAAGGGGGACGCGCAACTACTTAACGGTGCAAACTTTATGAAAACATGCGAGATGCAATGCGCATGATGCTATGAGGTGAAATGCATGACATGAACAAAATGCAAAACAAAAGACAAAACCCAACCATGAAGGAAATAATATATCACATCTCCTAAAAGGCAAGAGTTGAGTTATAATATGGAAAGTTGTATCCAGTATGCTACAACAAGAGAAGATGAAGAGACGACAACATTCATCACCCCATGTGGTACGTATTGCTTTTTTACTTGATGCCTTCGGTTGAGGAGTGCTGGCTCAACGCTTGCAAGAGCGGTCCAAATTGGTTTTGAACCTCAGCCCATAGAAATATGGAAGCCTACATGGATGACATAGTGGTCAAAACCAAGGACGGCCGACTCTTGTGCAAGATCTAGAAGAGACGCTTGCCAACCCGCGCAAGATCAACCTCAAGTTGAACCCGAGAAGTGCGCTCAAGATCCCGTCCGCAAGCTTCTCGGTTCTTCGTGTCACAAATGGATCGAGGCAAACCTGCATAAGATCAAGGCCATTGAGCAGATCGAGGCGCCTAAGCGGATCAAGGATGTGCTCGCTCACCGGCTGCATGCCGCCATGAGCCGGTTCATCTCCAAGTCCGCTGAAGGCTTCTTCCCTTTTTTCAAGATCTTGAAAAGGGGCCCAATGGAGTGGACCCTGAAGCCGAGGCGCTGCGCAGACCTGAAGAAATACCTTTCCTCCACGCCAATACTTGTTGCGCTTAAACCACAAGAGTCGTTGCGTTGCCAGATCCGGCGGCGACGAATCAAGTGGTCAGCGCCGCACTAGTGGCATGTAGGGAGGTCGATGAGGAGGCAGCAATGGCGTGCAGGACCATCGGAGGGCGAGCCGAAGATCACTGGCAGGCCCGGTGTCGACGAGGCGTGGCCCCCAAGTAGTCCTGGTGCCACCAAGGCGATGCCCGCGGGTCGAAAGTGAAGTGGTTCCCAAGAAGAAGATGATGCAACACCCGGTTTACTTTGTCAGCCCTCGCATGGGGCTAGGTCAAGGTATTCCGTGGAGAAATTGCTCTTCGCCTCCTTATGGCCTCGAGGAAGCTGCGCCACTACTTCCAGTGCCCACGAGATCACGTCATCATCCGCCTCCTGTAAACGAATAATCGCACAACCCTGCATTAACAGAAGGATTGTGGAATGGGCCTTGAGCTGTCAAGCTTCGCTTAAAGTTTGAGAGTACCTCGACAATTCAGAGCAGAGTCCGACGGAGTTCGTCATGAATGGACCTCGACGCCGACGAAGAAATCCAGGAGACGACTTCCCCGGCAAGGAGGCAGATCGCAATCGGTCATGTACTTTGATGGAGCCTTCTCTGCAGCAGGCCGTGCCGGTGTGCGCTCGTCGCACCCATCGGAGAGCACCTCAAGCACGTGATCCAGATGCACTTCCCGAGGAGATGTCCACCAACAACACCGCCGAAAGTACGAGGGATTGCTTGCCGTCTCAGATCGCGCGCACTCGGGTCAAGAAGCTCATCGCCAGGGTGACTCGCAGCTCGCTGTCGTGCAAGTCAACAAAGATTATCGTGAGCCCACGTGGAAGCATACGAGATGAGGTGAGGAAATGAGGAACGCTTTGACGGTATCCAGGAGCACGCCCCCGAGCGGAGAACGACGTCCGCCGACACTGTTAAAGCGTCAGATTCAAGCTACCGTGGAACCAGGTACCTTTTTGTCGCTAACTCAACCATCCGTCGATCCATCACAGGCAGAGCAAGCGGAGAAAATCAGGTCCCAACAAGTAGTTTCCTACCGAGCCTTCGGGCCGCGGAAGGGTACGCCATGGACGCCGAGCCTCGCCTAAGAGCAATTGACTCCACCGGGCGCCAGCCCTGCGTCAGAGATGGGCCGCTCCCATGGTCAAGAGATGCTTTTAGTCCTGCTGCCGAGCCTCAGCTCCGCATGGGCGCAACATATCGCCCAATCCTCCAGACAGGGAGCTTCGAGGAGCAGGAAGAAGCGGAGAAAGTAGCCTGTCCGGTCCGCCTGTACCAGTTCGCGATGACGCCCCTGCATCGGAGAAGGCCGAACGGTGTGAAACTAAAGCGCATCCCCCGGAGGAAGGACTGGAGCTGTTGGCGAGATACATGGAGGCATATGTGGCTCCTACATAGGGTCAAGGGCCTTGCCGGAAGGCATTCCAGCAAGGTTTCTTCGCCACCGCCTCCAGATGCGATGGCGCTTAGTCACCAAGTGTGAAGCGCAGGTTCCATTCAAAGAAGCTTCATCAACCAGCTCAATCCTTCAAACAATCCTCTCTCTCCGCCATTCTCGTCTGGGGCTCGAATATCGGGCCCTTCCCGCTGCCGTGGGGCTTTGAGTACTTGTACGCTGTAATCAACAAGTTCACAAAGTGGCCAGAGGTGGAAGTAGGAGAAAGGCGATCGCCAAGCTGTCAAGTTTTTCAAAGGATCGGTCCGCTGCTTTGGTGTGCCAAACAGAGTCATCACCGATAACGGCACACAGTTCACAAGCCACACCTTCATGCAATACATTCAAGACCTCGCAGCAAGGTTCAGCTTGCTTCCGTGGCACACCCACGGAGCAACGCCAAGCCGGAGAGGGAAAATGCTGAAGTGTTGCGAGGCCCGAGGACAAAGACTTTGACAAGCTGCACAAGAGCGAAGGCGCTTATATTGATGAACGCGGCTGTTCTTTGGTCGATCAGACGACGCCAAATCGAGCCACCGCCGCTAATTTTGCCCCGGTATACGGGCGAAGCAGTCTCCCACGAACTCATATACGGGTCACCTCGAAAGTGCTCGCTTATGATGAGCTTGAGCAAGAGCCGCTGACCAAGATGACGCGACACCTTCAGAAGATCATCTTCAGCGGTCGGAGAGCAGCACGCATCAAGAAGCCTTGCGCCGCTACCATAGCCGCAAGGTTCATGCCCGCTTTGAGGAAGGCAACCTTGTTCTTCGCGCTCATGGCCAAGAATTCCAACAAGTTGAAGCCGGCGGGAAGGCCTTATCGGTAATACGAGTCACCGAAGCCAGTAGTCCGCTCGAGACCGTGGATGCCTTACCAGTGAGCAACTCCTGGAACATCGAGCATCTTCGCAAGTTTTACCCATAAGGTGCGGCTTGCCGGGCCTCCCGACAAGCCACCTTTTGTACGAGCTTTGCCGCAAGGCATGTGACCCTTTGTACAAAGCCAGGCGCAGACCCTGAGCGAGAATAAATGAAGCGCTGGCGCCCTAAGTTATAGCATGCATGCTAGGTCGAGTCTCGTCCTTGGTTAGGGTTGATAGTGCTTAGCAGCGGCTAACCCCTAGCTTAGAGGTCGAGTGCGCGTCTTTCTGTTCTTCTCCGTCTTCTTTGGTTCGCAGGACACATGAATATCCTTGCCGAGCTGCTTTGGAAGAAAGGGGACTAACGGCACCCTGCCCCGAAGCCAGATTGCCGGGGCTACAAGAGCAAAGATCCACCCGCTGCAAGCTAAGGTTGCCGGGCTGCAGATTCAGATAAGTTCTTTATCCCTTATCATGCATTTCGTTATGGATCGAGGTATGTGAAACTCGCTTTTATCCTTAGGGCTACGCTGCCCACTCACTCCGGCCCTGTGACTCGCTTCCGGGACCGAAGCTTGGTGAGTTGCGGCAGCAAGGAAATGAAACGAGGAGCCTAAGCCCACCTCATCCCTGCCTCCGCCAAGAGCGTGAGATAGGTCGAGCGAAGTGGGGGGACGACAAGGCCTGTTGTCGGGCGAGAAAACGTTTATCTTAAAGGTAACACGGATTTACTCATTGTCGTAGGTTTTACCTATGAACGAAAAGCCCGACAAACATCCCTTTTTCATTAAAAAAACATTCCGTAGGCTTACGAAATGAAAAACATGAACAAGGGGATTACAAGTTCCAAAGTTAACAAAGGCCCGAAGACTTACAAGACTCAAAAGAGATAAGATGCCCATAATCCCTTTCTTGTCCCTCTCCTCAGGAGGCAGGTCAAGGAGGCGAAAAGGGCAAAAGGGGCGCCTAGGCGAGCTAGGAGTGGCAGAAGACACCAAGAGAACATCTTGGTGGCCGTCCAAGGGCTGGATGGTGATGGCGGCGCCGGAGGCAGAGCTCGAAGACGAGGCGGCAGGAAGTCAAGACTCTGAAGGCGCGGTGCTCACAGATTCGACTTGACGGCCTTGCCGCCGCCTTCTTCCTCTTCCGCAGCCCCCAATGCCACCGCCAAGGAGACGCACTCGAGAAGTTCAAGGAGCCGGGCGACGCGGATGATGGGGTCGCCGGTACCGCTGAGCAGCGCCTAACACCTAGTTGGACCTGGCTATCTTGCCGCCGCTGACCCGCTGCCGCTGCGCTGTCCTCCTCGCCACTCTTGCTCGAGGAAGGATCTTCATCGCCGAAGAGCTCTCCATGCAGCACCTTACGCGAGTCCCGGCGCTCAAGATCTTGACGATAGGACGCCACCTCCATTAGTTTGAAATGGAGAGTGAGCCCATTCGCTGCTGTGGAGGCGAGCGAAGGTCTTCCACCTCGATGGAGATACATGACGCGAGGGGCGGGGAACTCGACGCGCCCATGTGCCGCTGTTCCGCAGCCCCTCATATGCAGCTGCTAACGAAGGGCGGATCAGCTCCATCTCCCGCAAATGGAGACGGAGGCCAGGCGATGGCGCGCGGACGGGCAGCTGAAAGAATCGCAGGGTTGTCCTCAGCGTGGCCTCCATCAGAGGAGAGAGTGCTGGCGAGGCGGGCGCGGCCACCCGCCCTCCTCTTCCTCGAAGGCTGCGGTTCGCCTGCTCGCCCACGCAGCCGCTTTCCCCCTTCCCGTGGCCGGCTCTGACAAGGGCGCAGGAGGAGGAGGGATGCGCTGTCGAGCGGCGACTTGCCGCCACCGCGGCGACCGGATTCCTTTTCCATGACGAATGGTAGGAAGGAGCGAAGGAGGAGGAAAAGATGGAGGAATGCGGATGCCATCCTTCCCGCTTCTTTATAAAGGAACGGGTTAGCTCGCTGCCCTGGCCGCCAATCAAGATACGGAGGCGATGGAACCAAGACCGACCGCTGCCCCAACCGCGACGGCCGGTTCCGCCTCCACCGCTTGCCACCCCGAAAGATGGAGGACGTCGCGCAGACGCAGTAACGAAAGTGGATAAGTGAGGCGACCTCTCCCACCCCGTGATCGTGAGGAGTGGACGCTTTGGAGACCGTGGCTCGCCCCATTTAGTAATGAACCACGCCCACGCCCTCCCTTTACGGGAAGGCGCGAGCCGCTCTTTATCATGCTGACGCATGCTTGCGAAACCGCCCCACGATGTCGCTCACGCCACGACGCCTCCATGCCGTGTCACTAAAATCTTATCACGTAAAACCGCCCGCTCACAAGATCGCTTTTTTGGGCCTGACCCAACAACGGTCAGCGCTGTGTGGCCCAGGTCTGGGCTCCTGCGGTACAAAGCTAGGGGCACATTTTGTACCCCTTACCTATGCACGGCAGCGGAGCACGCCCACGGCCACACCAAGCAGAGCGGAGGAGGTGAGCCGAGGTAAGACCGGCTCAAGACGGCAAAGCAACGACAAGGACCAGGGCCACAAAGATCACATGGGCGGCAGGTTTCGAATGATCTCGCGGGTGGTCAGGCCCCCAAGACCCTTTCCGGGAAGCTCGCCCACGCCACCG